>JAAAWM010012040.1:0-152673 GCA_036873465.1 Thinopyrum obtusiflorum
TAGTAGTAGATGCAGAATCGTTTCGGTCTACTTGACACGGACGTGATGCCTATATTCATGATCATTACCTAGATATTCTCATAACTATGCGCTTTTCTATCAATTGCTCGACAGTAATTTGTTCACCCACCGTAATACATGCTATCTTGAGAGAAGCCACTAGTGAAACCTATGGCCCCCGGGTCTATTTTACATCATGTAAGTTTCCGATCTACAATTCTAGTTTCCTATTTATTTTATTTTGCAATCTTTACTTTCCAATCTATACAACAAAATACCAAAAATATTATCTTACTATATTTATTAGATCTCACTTTTGCGAGTGACCGTGAAGGGATTGACAACCCCTTTATCGCGTTGGTTGCAAGGTTCTTGATTGTTTGTGCAGGTACTAGGTGACTTGCGTGTTATCTCCTACTGGATTGATACCTTGGTTCTCAAAAACTGAGGGAAATACTTACGCTACTTTGCTGCATCACACTTTCCTCTTCAAGGGAAAACCAACGCATGCTCAAGAGGTAGCAACGGACATTGTATTTGATGTGTGCTCCGCATTTTGTTAACGACACTTACGGTCATTGTATTTGAAGCGAAAGCACGATATGGTCACTGGACTTCAGAATAAGCTCATCACGGTCACCACATACATTTTGTGGTGCTAACCAACCTGTGGTTGGATGGTTAGGAGGACAGTGGTTTCCCGAGCCCACCAGGGTTAAAGTCCTGGTGCTCGCATTTATCCTGGCTTAATTTCAGTATTTTCCGGCGATGTGCGTTCAGTGGGAGGAGACGTTCCACTCGACTACGAGGCACCTATGGTGACTTCGTAAAATCTCAAGATCATATGCTGGCTCACTCTCTCGAAGGTGCTCATAGGGGTAGGGTCTGCGTGTGTGCGCTTATAGCGGTGAGTGCTTGCGCGTATATATGAGCGCTTGCGTCTGTACCGTGTTAAAAAAGTACATGTCGTGATTATACGGTCACTGGCTCACCCGTACAACTCCGTATTTTGTTGATGACACAATCAATTGACCAGTCAAATGTTCCACGTGGCACAACTAGTGTTGCACCATCGGGGCGCGTAACCGTGGGGCCCACCTGTCAGCGCGTATATGAAAGAAAGAAATGGTAGTTTGAGTATGTACTGTGTTAATAAAATACATTTTAGGGTGATCATACGGTCACTGGCTCACCATACAGCTCCGTAATTTGTTGATGACACAATCAATTGACCAGTCAAACGGTCCACATTCAGCAGCGCACATTACCATAGGCCCCACCCATCAGCGCGTATATGAAGGACAGAAATGGTAATAAATTAGTGGTCGGTGGGGATTCGAAGTCGTGAGATCTCTGGTTAGCAGTCGCTGGCGGTGGGGGCGCGGTGATTGGGCGGTGGTGTGGGGATCGCCGGAGAAAAAGCTCGGCGCGGGGGGGGGGAGGGGGCCTAGAGGGATGGCCGGGGCAGCGGCGGACCGGCGGTGGGGAGTGGTTTCGGGGCGGGTGGGGCGGCGTGGCGGCGCGGGCCGGCCGTGGGCGGCAGGGGCCGGCGGTTCGGCCGGCGGGGGCTGGCGGCTCAGGGGGGTGGAGGTTGAAGATAAACTACATGCCCTTGATTTCGTATCCAACGGCTGGAAAATCTACTGACCAGAGATGAAAAAGTCAGTCGACTGACGTGTAGCCGAGTGTAGCCTCACCCCGCACGTACACATGCACGCACGCAACACTCGCACGAACACACGCACGCATGCAGGCGTGCAACACTGACACGTACACATAACGAACACACGCACGCATGCACGCGTGCAACACTGACACGTACACATGCACTCACGAACACACGCACATGTGCACACATGCATGCAACACTGAAACGTACACATGCACGCACGCAACACTCGCACGCCTGCATGCACACAGCACACGACGCAAGACACATGTTGAACCTATACGTGCATGCACCCTTTGTTAAGGACATGGATTGTTACGGGTATTAATCAATCTTATCTGTGATAAGCAGAACATTGATGTTTGCAGCGGTCTTTATGAATCACAACGTATCGAACGGGCTATCAACGTATATATGAAAATTTTAAAATTCTCTTACATTATATAGTAGGATTATCTACATGAAATAGATGACGTCACACTCAATGAACAATCGTCGGTTTATGAAATGCCCGCTTCTGACCGCCCTGGCCCACCAAAACTTCCTTTGCCGTGCGCTGCCTGCGTTGGGTCACTGACATGCAGGCCATGTACCCAAAGATCCCACACGTCAGTGGAAGAACGACATGGTGTCGTACGTCAGAGTCGAGGGCGCCACTCGCTGCACGCCCGGCTGAACACGCCTCCTTGTCGCATTCAAACGCCTCCATGAAACCCGTGTGGAAGCCGAGAAACCCACTCTGGACACACGCCCGTTCATGACCAGGCCGGCATTAAAAGCAACGCCGGCCGAGCTCCTCCCGTCCATCGTCTATTTAATCTCCTATTTAAATGAGGCCAAACGCCGGCCAAGAATCGCACACCTCCGCCGCTCCTGTATCTCCTCCTTCACCATTTTGTCCACTCTTACAATGGCTTACGAAGAGTAGTTATCCCGCAGCCAAGCCGGCTGGGTGGCCCGTCGAGCCCGCCGGATACGAGCTATGCAGCTCGCTGATCCACCTCCCTCCCCTCGCCCGACGGAGCTAGTTGCCGCCCCAAGCCGGCACGCGGTTCAACAACTCGTCGCTCCAGGACAGCTCGACGAGGAGTGGCGCACGGGCGTCGTCGCTGCCATTGATGATGTCCTGGACTAGGGGGTACTCACCACGTCATCTCCCAATCAGTTGGATTGGGCCGAGGACCCCCATGGCCATTTGCTCATGGGCCAGTTCAGATAGCCGATGTATACGCGAGGAAGATTCCACAAGACTTGGTGATCAAGACAAGGACTCCTCTCCACCGGTGTATTCGACTAGGACTCTTGTTATCCTAGGCCTCTGGTACATTATATAAGCCGGGGCCAGGCTAGTCGATAGATCATTACGACATTACTCATCATACCCTTAGGTCTTAGACCACAACATATGATCTCGAGGTAGATCAACTCTTGTAACCCTATATTCATCAAGATCAATCAAGCAGGAAGTAGGGTATTACCTCGATAGAGAGGGCCCGAACCTGGGTAAACATCGTGTCCCCTGTCTCCTGTTACCCATCGATCCATGACACACAGCTTGGGACCCCCCTACCCGAGATCTGCCAGTTTTGACACCGACAATGGTGCTTTCATTGAGAGTTCCGCTGTGAGATCAACGAAGGATCGATGGCTCATCTGCAGATTAACTGCGATGTCGGCATCTTCGTCACCGGCTCGACTGGTCACCTTGGCTCGACCGAGGACTGCACTCCGCGTCAGATCGTCATGTTCGGGTAATGACCTTCATCAACATAAACTCCGATCTCTCTCAAGATCATGGAGGAATCATCCATGGAGCTCGGGGGCTCAACGTCAACATTGTCCTCGGGCGACCGTGCTGTTTTTCTGGACAGCAAATTTATATCCAACGCCACCGCCTCCTCGAGCGTCGCTTTGACGATTGCTTCGGTGGAATTGTGCGGAATTAAGTCTACAACAACCATGCAAAATTTTGTCGAGTTTCGATGGAGGAATCTCTGGCAATCTATGATATACCGGAGCCCTGTCAAATCTGGATGAGAATCCGGACGAGTTTAGGGCGTGGTCTCCAGAGCCTAGCTCGGAGGTCCTTTGGAAGATCCAACCATTCATCTTCTGCGGAATTCCCATATCTACAACCCCTCCAAATTTCAGCTCGATCCGATGGTTCAAACTCCGGGAACCTTCCGATGAGTGGACCAATTTTTGGATCTGTTTTCTGCGCGAATACGAATCCGGCCCGAGTTCATGTTTCTTCATGAACGGTATATTGGACAACCTTTTTGAAGGAATTTTTTTCTAGGGTATTGTGCGTTGTTTTTAAACACGTACCCATAAAATTTTAAGCCTCCTCTGAGGTAATCTTCACCATCACGCTGGTGTTAAACCAGTCCGGCAATATTGCTTCACGGCTGCCGACCTGCACTAGACACGTCGTCGCTTTGTTGAGCCGAGCTCAACTTCTTCGGATCATCATCTCGGCGAGCCGAACAAGAGTTCGGAATCGCAAAGGATAAATCATCACCAACATCGTCGCCCCACGGATCACACGGAGCGGGCACACCGGCATCGCCGCATGGTCACTTCATCAAGCCGGCGTTGACCGCGTCTCAAGTTACGAACTGCGTTGGCATGGCCGCACTGTTGCTTCTTCAAGACGATGTCCATCACGCCGAACTGCTTCAACACCTTGGCTGACATGGCGGCTGCAACGTCTCCTTACCGACCTGCTCTGTCACCTCGGCTGGACCGGGGGCTTCGCCATATCTTCATCAAACTTACTCCGGTGGCTTCGGCGTCACCAGCCGACCTGCTTCGACTCATCGGCTGACATGGAGACTTCGACACCTCGGCTGGTCCGGGGACTTTGCTATTTCTTCATCAACATACTCTGGTGACTTCGGCGTCACCAGCCGACCAGCTTCGTCATGTTTGCCGGACCGGGGGCTTTGCCTCGGTGAGCCAACCTTTGCCAGCATTGCCACGCCGTCGCTTTATCGCCCATCAGGCAATGGGTGTGCGGATCGAGTCCCAATTTTGGGATTCACCTTTCTTCGGATTGCTACAACAAATAAACCAGGTGCTATTAATCCTAGTAATTTTTGCTTGTTTGGGTTTATTTTTTCTGAGGAATTATTACTCTGGTTTGTTCCATCATCGGTACACAGGTCTATCAAATGGTGGCCGCATTAACGACGGTCGCATGATGGTTCGGTCAGTTTCCATACATAGTTCGGCGAACGCCGCATCCGGAACTTCGGACCAAGATGTGAATTCAGGATTTGCCACGCCTTTACCGCATCACGCCGATGCCCTGCATCGACATTGACTTCGGCGCCAGGCCACATATTTTTAAATAAATTATCTTGCGTAAATTAATCACGCGATGATTTTTATATATTTATATTATTATTGTTGGCCTGCACTATTTTACATGTGCAGGTAATGGACTTCTACTGCGTCATGTGGTCTCTTCGGCAAGCTGACGCCGTCGTCCTAATCGGTGTAAATCGGCTCGCATGATCACCTTGCTGGTCGAGTTGCCATACCGACGTGTTCGGTTGCCTCGGGGACTTCGGCATCACCGAGAGAGCTCTACCTCATCGAGTGTTCGGCGCACAGGCCATATTTCTTTTATTACTCACTTTGCATAAATTATTTATTATGCAACAATTTTTTTAAAATTTATTATTATTACTATTATCTCCGGTTTACACTATTTTTTGTGCACAGGAAAATGATTTGGTCGGGCAATGTTGTCACCTCGGCGTACTGACATACCACGTCACCTCGGCTGGACGGGGGGCTTCGTCAACACTTCATTAACCCACGTCGGGGACTTCGGCGTCACTCTGCCGGCCTGCATTGGCCGTGCTATGTCACCACTTCGGAGTGCCGAGCTCTTCGCTCCGCCACCTCGGGACCGGCTTGGGGGATGGAACCTTGTCCCGCATCAAGCTCGGACCGCGTCATCAATGCCGAACACATTAACCAGCTAAGTCGCTTTCATGCTCAAAGTTTTAAATTTTTAACTTGTATTCGGTTGGACCATGCTCACATATGTTGTTCATTAAAAGAAACTCCCCTTACCCATGTTAACTGGGGGCTCTTAAAATTTACATGAGCCATTCTATAATAATGTGTTTTCTTCTTGGTCGTTGCAAAGTCTTTTTTCTACAGCTCCTTTTTCGACTCGAGTGTATGGTCAATAGCCGGATAGCCTAGCTTCTCTCTAAAGCCGCTCAAGTTTAGTTCGCTAAATTGGCTGTCGGCATCCTGGGAACGGGGGTCCCCAGACTTGCCTGCCTGCGGCCCATGGCGTGGCCCCATCAGCGGCCCAGTACGGCCCGTCTTCACCAGCAAACACTCAAGACCTTCGCGAGGGGCCAAGCCTCGCGAGGCGGACGCCACAAGACCTCCTCAGGAGCGGCCTCACCAGGCTGGCTCATGAGGGGCGGAGAGATCAAGGCAAGGGACACCTTGCGAGGTTCAAGTGACGCAAGCCATGACGACTGGAGCCAGGCGGGCGTCAGGTGGGCGCCAGCACGCGCAGTGTCCTCATTTCCTCTTTGGTGCTAAAGGGGCAAGCGCAGGCGAGGAGTACCGGGGCATCAGGCGAAGGTTTCCATATCGGTGCAACGAGACCAAGACCAGTAGGACGGCAGGGCGGAGGTCACCGTGGAGCCCAAGGCGGCGTCACCACCAGAGCCTTTGGCAGGCGAAGACTACTTTTGTCAGGATAGCTCGTACTAGTTGTCTCCCTTCAAACTGGCCATTGTGGCATCCCTTCCCGCTCAATATTTGGGAAGAGGACCAAGGCCTCTATAAATAGGACTAGCCACCACAGTAGGAGGCAACTGACTCAGATCATCCTCATCCGCACAAGACCATCGAGCACAAGAACACCTCTCCTCAGGAGGCTGTTCTTCCCTTGTACTGTTCATCATCAGCCCACGAGGCAATCCACCACCACCACACTGGAGTAGGGTATTACACCACAACGGTGGCCCGAACCAGTATAAATCTTGTGTCCCTTGTGTTGCGAGTTCGTCGAGTTTAGCCTTAGAGATCGCGGTGAGGCTGAGGGCGTGATTAGGTAGGGGGAGATCTTCGCGCGCACCCCAGTGTTCGAATCTTAAGGGTTTTGCCGGAACCCGAAATCCGACATTTGGCGAGCCAGGTAGGGGGTGCGCCAGAGCTTTCCTTCCGCCAGTTGATCCGCCGACACTCCATGACCCCGATGTCTGGCGACCCGAGGACCAACGCCGACCGCTAGGCAGCCTGGCCAGCCTGAGCGGCGCCGTCTACCCAAGAAGACCTCAACCCCGCACCCCAAGCAGCGCGCGCACCGCCAAACGCTGCGGGGCGCGGGCGGCGTGGTCACACGCCGGGCGGCGTGGTCACACGCCGTCCGCCCTTACCCCATGACAAGCGCGGGCAGCCGCAAGGGCTTCAAGCCATGCCGCGGCCACGGCGCCGCACACCCGACGGGAACAAGCAAACATGAGGGCCGCGCTCATGGTGGCTCGGGAGGTGCTGCGATGCCGGTTAATGGAGAGTGGCCGGGATGCGTTGCTGGAGTGCGTCGCCGAGCTCCTGGACGCCACGGCTTCGGGAGCACCGCCCTTCTGCTCCCTGCTTACACCTCAGGCCGCGGCCGGATCGCATGGCGGGCCTCGCCGCGCCCGCGTGCCCCCGGGCGCGCCCCTAGGCTACATCGACACCGGCGCAACCAACGGCACTGAACACCTGCTCGCACCCGCGCCACCTCCGATAAGCGCGGGCACGAGCGTCGTCACCTACGGCCCCGGCGGGCTGCCTCCCTACCATCCTCAGGGCGGCGCGCTGGGCCGGGCAACTTGGAGCGTGGGGCACTACAGCGAGGTCTTTGAGGCGACGGACTCGGAAGCCTACGTGCCCCGCATGGTGGACAGGGAGTACGCATTGGAAGACGACCCCAGCTCGTTCCTCGAGCCGGGCTGGAAGGAGGAGGCGCTAGAAGCTGAGACCTTTCAGGAGCCTCCCGGGAGCCTCACCAACCGCACCAGCGACAACAGTTACAGGGTACCACTAGTTTCTCAGGAGCAAGCTTACGCTAACCATGGGTCGCAGGAGGGTCAGGTCACAGCAGCGGATGTCGGCCCCAGCTCGACAGCCTCCCTTCCGCCAGGAGGAGCGCACTGGGGGCTGCAGGAGAGGGGCCGGGAGCAAGGCCCCTCCCCGCGATGCATGGAGCAGGGCGTCCCCCGGAGGTAGGCCCTCTGCCGGGGAGGCGCTGGAGAGCCTTCCCCCCGGCAGAGGGCCCGTGGTCGCCGAGGGCGCCGCTGGTGTCCCCTTTGCCCCTTGGCGACATCCTGGTTTCCGGACGCCCTCAATGGTGGTCGAGGCCGGCGCAAGGCGGGGCCCTCGTCTGGCAATATGAAGTAAGGCTCACGCCTGTGAAGGTCTCCGCTCGTGACACTCTCACGTAATAATGAGTGGGGATGTACATGCCCCGGAGTCTCAGGAGCGCCGCACTCGGGCCTCTGGGGCTCCCTCCCACGTCCTAGTGGCAGCACTTAGCTCCACGCTGGTGAGAAGACATAAGACTAGACTAGGCACCGGACGCGGCCATTTGCTTTTTAACCTCTTTTCTGTAGCCTTGCTTTCTGGCCTTGGATTTGAGTCTGAAGTTGAATTTTCATTGGAATGCGCGGGGGGGTATCTTTTCTTGTTCGTGCGATTTCTTGCAACCTGGTTCCTCACCTTAATTTGAAAGTCATGCTTGTTGCCTCCCTTCGTGAGCTCCTCGCGAGCGGGGGCTGGACGAGGCACACGCGTGCCACGCGCATGTCCTGCCATGGCTGGCGCTTGCTCCTCGCGAGGCCCACTCGGGCGGATCAGCAAAAGTTCACGGCCTCACGAGCCAGTGTGGAACTTGTCCTGACTAAGGTAAATCACAGCGGTAAGCTCGCGGTAGGACTCACGGGTTTGCAAAAGTGCATCCCCAGCTCGGCCCAAAGAATGGAAGCAACAATATGTTTACACGAGGGGCTTCCCCTCCCAAAATGCTCTCACAACTTCCAGGGCCGTGCCCGAGCTTTTGCGTGCAGGATAAACAGCAGGGAAGCACGGGTTCAATCGGACATGTCGCTCACTGCGTCCCCCGGGTCGCCTTCAGATGCGTCGCTGGCGTCGCTGTCACCGTCACTGGCATCATCCTCACCTTCGCCGGCGCCGCGCTCGCCGTCGTCGACCACGTCGCCTTCATCCGCCGCGACCACCACCGCGTCATCATCAGAAGCAAAGGCCCTGACCAGCGCGTCCACATTGTCTTCCACCCATCGCGCTAGGTCGCTCCGGATGGCTGCGGGTACAGGAGCAATGGCGGCGTCAAAATCAAAGTCCAGGTAGGTATTCTGGAGATGGCTGAAGACGCGGGAGAATGCGCGCCCAAGCAGGCCGCGGCTCCTCTCTTCAACAAGCTGGCGAGCCCTCTCGGAACGATTCTCTAGGTGTGTCACCACGTCAGTGAAGAAGCGGAGGTGGCTGGCGTAGTCGTTCGCGTGGGGATGAGGAGAGTTTTCATCGCAGATGAAGCCCAGCGCCGTGTTGGCCCTGTTCCTGAGGTCTTGGAGCATGGGGGCGTGCACGCGCTCCAGCGTTCGCCGTTGAAGCACTTCCTCCCTGCTCTGCTGCGCGATGGACTCGGCATTGGTGACTCACTGCTGAAGAGAAAGTAGCTCGGTGCGGGCGGAGGCCAGCTCAGCCTGCGTCGAGGTCAGGACGGCCACGGCGGCCTTCTCGCGTTGCTCCACCTCAGCCAACTCTGTCCTGAGGGCAGTAGTCCGGCCCATGGCTTCGGCCTCCACAAGCTCCAGCTTCGGGTCGTACCTACCGACAAGATCCGCGCGCGCCTTGGCCACCCTGCTGTCGACCTCCTTCTGGATCCTCGCCTTGCGCACGTCAGCGGCATCCTCCGCTTGGACAACCTGGCGCTCCCTCGTCTCCAACCTCTCAAGCTCAAGGCTGCGCTCCATGGCTTCTAGTGCCATCGCTTCCTCGCGCTTCAGGATCTCTTCCTCCTCGGCAGGCGTCCCCCTCATCGATGCAAGGGCGGCTTGGCGCGCCTCCACCTGCTGCTCCAAGGAGGCGCTCTAGGCTTGGAGCTCCCATGCGCGTTTCTCTACGATCTCGCGGCGGCGGTCAGCTTCCTGGGCTTCTTCCAAGGCTCGGGAGCAGGCCTCGCGCGAGGTCGCGAGGGATGCCTCGGCCTTCGCATTGCCAAGCTCGCGCTGGTGGCGCCCGAGGTTGAGGGCCACCTTCAATTTATGACGCTCCTCCACCAGCCGAAGGCCCTCGGCCTCGAGGCGCGCATCTACATCCACAAGCTCTCCGCCGAGCCGGCTCATCGCGGCCATCGCCTCCTGAAAAAGCTCATGGCGGACGACACTCTGTTCATGCGCTAATTTAAGCACGCTGCCGACCTCGTCCTCCGCTGCGGGGGCTGCCGACGGGGTCCGAAGCGGCTCACCCCCTCTCAGCGGGAGGCTGGGGGCTGGCCCCCTGTCGCCGGCCGGACCTCACGAGGGACCCGGATGGACGGAGACCTGCTGCTTGAAGGAGAGCCCAAGATCGAAGCCATCCAGCCACCGTCCACCATCAGAGGAGGAGCCCTTGGCACGCTGGCCACACCCCAAGCAAGGCCGCGAAGGAGAGACGGCAAGGGCACGGGCTCGAGGCACCTTGCAGGCAGGCTTGCTTCTCCAGCTGACCCCGCGCCAGGGGTGGCGTGCAGGCTTGGGGCGCTCAAGGCTAGCGGGGGAGACGAGGCGAGAGGAGGTTGCTTCTCAGGAGACTCCACGGCCTTGGCAGAAGGGATCCTGAAGAGCCACCGTCAGGAAGGGAAGCAACACTCGAGGAATTACAAAGATAAGGTACTGATAACCCACAAGTATATGGGATCGCAACAGTTTTCGAGGGTAGAGTATTCAACCCAAATTTATTGATTCGATACAAGGGGAGCCAAAGAATATTCTCAAGTATTAGCAGTTGAGTTGTCAATTCAACCACACCTGGATAACTTAATATCTGTAGCAAAGTATTTAGTAGCAAAGTAGTATGATAGTAACGGTAACGGCAGCAAAAGTAACAGTAGTAGTATTGTAGTGATTGTAACAGTGGCAACGGTAAAGTAACTAAGCAAAGAGCAATATATGAAAAGCTCGTAGGCATTGGATTGGTGATGGAGAATTATGCCGGATGCGATCATTCATGTAACAGTTATAACATAGGGTGACACAGAACTAGCTCCAATTCATCAATGTAATGTAGGCATGTATTCCGAATATAGTCATACGTGGGGGGGGGGGGGGGGGGGGGGGGGGGGGGGGGGGGGGGGGGGGGGGGGGGGGGGGGGGGGGGGGGGGGGGGGGGGGGGGGGGGGGGGGGGGGGGGGGGGGGGGGGGGGGGGGGGGGGGGGGGGGGGGGGGGGGGGGGGGGGGGGGGGGGGGGGGGGGGGGGGGGGGGGGGGGGGGGGGGGGGGGGGGGGGGGGGGGGGGGGGGGGGGGGGGGGGGGGGGGGGGGGGGGGGGGGGGGGGGGGGGGGGGGGGGGGGGGGGGGGGGGGGGGGGGGGGGGGGGGGGGGGGGGGGGGGGGGGGGGGGGGGGGGGGGGGGGGGGGGGGGGGGGGGGGGGGGGGGGGGGGGGGGGGGGGGGGGGGGGGGGGGGGGGGGGGGGGGGGGGGGGGGGGGGGGGGGGGGGGGGGGGGGGGGGGGGGGGGGGGGGGGGGGGGGGGGGGGGGGGGGGGGGGGGGGGGGGGGGGGGGGGGGGGGGGGGGGGGGGGGGGGGGGGGGGGGGGGGGGGGGGGGGGGGGGGGGGGGGGGGGGGGGGGGGGGGGGGGGGGGGGGGGGGGGGGGGGGGGGGGGGGGGGGGGGGGGGGGGGGGGGGGGGGGGGGGGGGGGGGGGGGGGGGGGGGGGGGGGGGGGGGGGGGGGGGGGGGGGGGGGGGGGGGGGGGGGGGGGGGGGGGGGGGGGGGGGGGGGGGGGGGGGGGGGGGGGGGGGGGGGGGGGGGGGGGGGGGGGGGGGGGGGGGGGGGGGGGGGGGGGGGGGGGGGGGGGGGGGGGGGGGGGGGGGGGGGGGGGGGGGGGGGGGGGGGGGGGGGGGGGGGGGGGGGGGGGGGGGGGGGGGGGGGGGGGGGGGGGGGGGGGGGGGGGGGGGGGGGGGGGGGGGGGGGGGGGGGGGGGGGGGGGGGGGGGGGGGGGGGGGGGGGGGGGGGGGGGGGGGGGGGGGGGGGGGGGGGGGGGGGGGGGGGGGGGGGGGGGGGGGGGGGGGGGGGGGGGGGGGGGGGGGGGGGGGGGGGGGGGGGGGGGGGGGGGGGGGGGGGGGGGGGGGGGGGGGGGGGGGGGGGGGGGGGGGGGGGGGGGGGGGGGGGGGGGGGGGGGGGGGGGGGGGGGGGGGGGGGGGGGGGGGGGGGGGGGGGGGGGGGGGGGGGGGGGGGGGGGGGGGGGGGGGGGGGGGGGGGGGGGGGGGGGGGGGGGGGGGGGGGGGGGGGGGGGGGGGGGGGGGGGGGGGGGGGGGGGGGGGGGGGGGGGGGGGGGGGGGGGGGGGGGGGGGGGGGGGGGGGGGGGGGGGGGGGGGGGGGGGGGGGGGGGGGGGGGGGGGGGGGGGGGGGGGGGGGGGGGGGGGGGGGGGGGGGGGGGGGGGGGGGGGGGGGGGGGGGGGGGGGGGGGGGGGGGGGGGGAGGCGGTTCCCAAGCAGAATGGTAAAGTTTATACTCCCCCACCACCAACAAGCATCAATCCATGGCTTGCTCGAAACAACGAGTGCCTCCAACTAACAACAGCCTTGGGGGAGTTTTGTTTCCAATTATTTCGAATTGGTTTGCTTAAAGCATGGGACTGGGCATCCCGGTGACCAGCCATTTTCTCGTGAATGAGGAGCGGAGTCCACTCCTCTTGAGAATAACCCACCTAACATGGAAGATACAGATAACCCTAGTTGATACATGAGCTATTCGAGCATACAAAACAGAATTTCATTTGAAGGTTTAGAGTTTGGCACATACAAATTTACTTGGAACGGCAGGTAGATACCGCATATAGGAAGGTATGGTGGATTCATATGGAATAACTTTGGGGTTTAAGGGATTGGATGCACAAGCAGTATTCCCGCTTAGTACAAGTGAAGGCTAGAAAGAGACTGGGAAGCGACCAACTAGAGAGCGACAACAGTCATGAACATGCATTAAAATTAATGAACATTGAGTGCAAGCATGAGTAGGATATAATCCACCATGAACATAAATATCATGAAGGCTATGTTGATTTGGTTTCAACTACATGTGTGAACATGTGCCAAGTCAAGTCACTTAAATCATTCAAAGGTGGATACCACCCCATCATACCACATCACAATCATTTTAATAGCATGTTGGCACGCAAGGTAAACCATTATAAACTCCTAGCTAATTAAGCATGGCATAAGCAACTATAATCACTAATTGTTATTGCAAACATGTTTATTCATAATAGGCTGAATCAGGAATGATGAACTAATCATATTTACAAAAACAAGAGAGGTCGAGTTCATACCTGCTTCTCTTATCTCAATCAGTCCATCATATATCGTCATAATTGCCTTTCACTTGCACGACCGAACGATGTGAATAATAATAATAGTGCACATGCATTGGACTAAGCTGGAATCTGCGAGCATTCAATACAAAGGAGAAGACAAGATAATATGGGCTCTTGGTTAAATCAACAATAATGCATATAAGAGCCACTTCAACATTTTCATAATGGTCTTCTCCTTTTGACCCCCAAGGAAAAGAAAAGAAATAAAACTATTTACACGGGAAAGCTCCCAACAAGCAAAAGAAGAACAGGAAATCTTTTAATTATTACTACTACAAGCATGGAAAGTAAACTAGCTAAAAGCTACAACTAATTTTTTTTGTTTTTTCTTAAGGTTTTTCAAACACACAAGAAGAAAGCATAAAAAGGAAAATAAACTAGCATGGATAGTACAATGAAAAAGTATGAGCACCGACAACTAGCATGAGTGTGTGAACATGAATGTAATGTCGGTGAGAAATACGTACTCCCCCAAGCTTAGGCTTTTGGCCTAAGTTGGTCTATGGCCACGGCTGGCCTGGCGGATATCCAAAGTTATAGTTGGGGTCGTACTGAGATGCAGCCGCTATTGCATCGCGAGCTGCAGTTTGGAGGCGAGCTGCCCTCGTCCTCCTTTCGTACTCATTTGCCTCCTCCCTGGTTATGACATATCTCCCCTTTGCCTGAAAGTCAAAGAAAGTAGGAGCAGGGAGAGCGACGTGATAGGTGCGTCGTCTGTCAAAGATTAGTCGGTACTGGAGGAACTGATCGTTCCTCTCAACAAACTGATGACGAACCATAGCCTCATAATCTAAATAAACAGGAGGCAACTCAATATCATACTCACGTATGGGTATATCAAGAAAATTAGCTAGACGGGTTGCATAAATTCCACCAAAGAAATCTCCATTAATTCTATTATTATGCAACCTATGTGCAACAGTGGCTCCCAAATTATAATGTTTATCTCCTAATACAGCACTCCTGAGAACACTGAGGTCAGGGACACACATGTGACATGCTTCATCTTTACCATTGATGCACCTACCTATGAAGAGAGCAAAATAATGTATAGCAGGAAAATGAATGCTCCCTATGGTAGCTTGTGTTATATCTCTAGACTCCCCCACAGTTATACTAGCAAGAAAATCTCTAAACTCTGATTTGTGAGGCTCACTAGTGCTACCCCATTGTGGAAGTTTGCAAGTAGTATTAAAATCCTCTAAGTCCATAGTATAAGAATTTTCATAAAGATCAAACAGGACAGTTTGAGAATTGCGTGATGATGAAAATTCAAACCTTCTCACAAAGGAACCAGTGAGATAGTGGTACTGATGGCACTTATCTGCCTCGAAGCTCTCAAGATCAGCGTTACGCACATGTGCGTTAAATTCTTCCTTGATTCCTGCTCGATCCATAAAGTCCTCTGACGGCCATTCACAAGCCCGCACTTGAGCTTCCCTCGGTGGTTCATCGTCCGCATTGCGTATTGTGAGCCTGGGCCCTTGCTTCCTTGAAGGACCACCTTGGTACATTTTCCTAAACATATTTCTTCCTCTGAAAAATTTCTGAAAATTTTAGTAACTCAAAATAAAAGTGAACCAAACTCAACAAAATTGATAGCAACTACTCCCACAAGTGCCTAGAGACTATATCATGCATTAGAACTACTTGGGACCATATAAATTTGACATGCAAGCTCAAGAACAGGGTCACCTAAGCGGCAAAAATTTGCAATAAATAAAGCACTAGAACAAAAATTAATTGGACCATTGGAGGAGTCACATACCAAGGAACAATCCCCCAAAGCAGTTTTGTGAGTGGAGCTTTGAGCAAGGAGATCGAAAATGGCAGCAAGATGAGCTAGAACTCATGCTTGAGCTGGCTGGTGATTTTTTTGGGAGGAAGAAGAAGTGTGTGGGTGCTGGAATAAGTGGAGGGGAGCCACCATGGGCCCACGAGGCAGGGGGCGCGCCCAGGGGGTGTGGGCGCGCCCTGGACCCTCGTGGCCAGGTGCCAGCTCCCCCTGATGTGTTCTCAGTGCCAGATATTCTCAAATATTCCAGAAAAAAATCATATTTCAATTTCGGGGCATTTGGAGAACTTTTATTTTTGGGGTATTTTTTTATTGCACGGATAATTCAGAAAACTGACAGAAAATACTATTTTTGCTTTATTTATACTAAATAACAGAAAGTAAAAGGAGGGTACAGAAGGTTGTGCTTTCTAACTTCATCCATCTCATGCTCATCAAAAGGAATCCACTAACAAGGTTGATCAAGTCTTGTTAACAAACTCATTCCGAATAACATGGAACCGGAGAAATTTTGAATAACACTATGTTACCTCAACGGGGATATGCACGTCCCCAATAATAAGAATATCATATCTCTTTTTGACAGTAGGAAGAGGAAATTCAAAACCTTCAAAAATAATCGATGGAATTTTTCTAATAGAGTTTATACTGTGAACTTGAGGTTGTTTCCTCGGAAAGTGTACTGTATGCTCATTACCATTGACATGAAAAGTGACATTGCCTTTGTTACAATCAATAACAGCCCCTGCAGTATTCAAAAAGGATCTACCAAGAATAATCGACATACTGTCGTCCTCGGGAATATAAAGAATAACAAAGTCCGTTAAGATAGTAACGTTTGCAACCACAACAGGCACATCCTCACAAATACCGACAGGTATAGCAGTTGATTTATCAGCCATTTGCAAAGATATGTCAGTAGGTGTCAACTTATTCAAATCAAATCTACGGTATAAAGAGAGAGGCATAACACTAACACCAGCTCCAAGATCACATAAAGCAGTTCTAACATAGTTTCTTTTAATGGAGCATGGTATAGTTGGTACCCCTGGATCTCCAAGTTTCTTTGGTATTCCACCCTTAAAAGTATAATTATCAAGCATGGTGGAAATTTCAGCTTCCGGTATCTTTCTTTTATTTGTAACAATTTCTTTCATGTACTTAGCATAAGGATTCATTTTGAGCATATCAGTCAAACGCATACGCAAGAAGATAGGTCTAATCATTTCAGCAAAGCGCTCAAAATCCTCATCATCCTTTTTCTTGGATGGTTTGGGAGGAAAAGGCATGGGTTTCTGAACCCATGGCTCTCTTTCTTTACCGTGCTTCCTAGCAACAAAGTCTCTCTTATCATAACATTGATTCTTTGATTGTGGGTTATCAAGATCAATAGCAGGTTCAATCTCTACATCATTGTCATTGCTAGGTTGAGCATCAACATGAACATCATCATTAACGTTATCACTAGGTTCATGCTCATTACCAGATTGTGTTTCAGCATCAGAAATAGAAATATCATTAGGATTCTCAGGTGTGTCAACAATAGGTTCACTAGCAGCATGCAAAGTCCTATCATTTTTCATTTTCTTCTTCTTAGAAGGACTAGGTGCATCTAAATTATTTCTCTGAGAATCCTGCTCAATTCTCTTAGGGTGTCCCTCAGGATACAAAGGTTCCTGAGTCACTTTACCCCCTCTAGTTGCAACTCTAACAGCGAAGTCATTATTCTTACTATTCAATTCATTGAGTAAATCATTCTGAGCTTTAAGTACTTGTTCTACTTGAGTGGTAACCATAGAAGCATGTTTACTAATGAGTTTAAGTTCACCTTTAACTCTAGACATATAGTCACTCAAGTGTTCAATCATATAAGCATTGAGTTTTAATTCTCTACCAAAATAAGCATTGAAGTTTTCTTGCGTAACCATAAAATTATCAAACTCATCTAAGCATTGGCTAGCAAACTTAGTAGGAGGGATTTCAGCTTTATCATATCTATAGAGAGAATTTACCTTTACTACCTGTGTCGGGTTATCAAGACCATGTATTTCTTCAATAGGCGGTAAATTAAGGCCTTGTATTTCTTCAACATGAGGTAAATTCTTAACATCTTCAGCTTTTATACCTTTTTCTTTCATAGATTTCTTTGCTTCTTGCATATCTTTAGGACTGAGAAATAGAATACCCCTTTTCTTCGGAGTTGGCTTAGGAGTTGGTTCAGGAAGTGTCCAATTATTTTCATTTGTCAACATATTATTCAATAGAATTTCAGCTTGATCAACTATTCTTTCCCTGAAAACACAACCAGCACAACTATCCAGGTGGTCTCTGGAAGCATCGGTTAGTCCATTATAAAAGATATCAAGTATTTCATTTTTCTTGAGAGGATGATCAGGCAAAGCATTAAGTAATTGGAGAAGCCTCCCCCAAGCTTGTGGGAGACTCTCTTCTTCAATTTGCACAAAATTATATATATCCCTTAAAGCAGCTTGTTTCTTATGAGCAGGGAAATATTTAGCAGAGAAGTAATAAATCATATCCTGGGGACTACGCACACAACCAGGATCAAGAGAATTAAACCATGTCTTAGCATCACCCTTTAATGAGAACGAAAATAATTTAAGGATATAGTAATAGCGAGTTTTCTCATCATTAGTGAACAAGGTGGCTATATCATTTAATTTAGTAAGATGTGCCACAACAGTTTCAGATTCATAGCCATAGAAAGGATTAGATTCAACCAAAGTAATTATATCAGGATCGACAGAGAATTCATAATCCTTATCAGTAACAAAGATAGGTGAAGTAGCATAAGCAGGATCATATTTCATTCTAGCATTCAGAGATTTTTGTTTTAGCTTAGCTAATAATTTCTTAAGATCACTTCTATCATTGCAAGCAAGAAAATCTCTAGCAGTTTCTTCATCCATAACATAACCCTCAGGCACAACAGGCAATTCATATCTAGGGGGAGAATCTTCATCATCACTTTCATCAATATTATCAGTTTCAATAATCTCATTCTCTCTAGCCCTAGCAAGTTGTTCATCAAGAAATTCACCAAGTGGCACAGTAGTATCAAGCATAGAAGTAGTTTCATCATAAGTATCATGCATAGCAGAAGTGGCATCATCAATAACATGCGACATATCAGAATTAATAGCAGAAGCAGGTTTAGGTGTCGCAAGCTTACTCAAAACAGAAGGTGAATCAAGTGCAGAGCTAGATGGCAGTTCCTTACCTCCCCTCGTAGTTGAGGGATAAATTTTAGTTTTCTCATCTTTCAAGTTCCTCATAGTGACCAGCAGATATAAATCCCAAGTGACTCAAAGAATAGAGCTATGCTCCCCGGCAACGGCGCCAGAAAATAGTCTTGATAACCCACAAGTATAGGGGATCGCAACAGTTTTCGAGGGTAGAGTATTCAACCCAAATTTATTGATTCGATACAAGGGGAGCCAAAGAATATTCTCAAGTATTAGCAGTTGAGTTGTCAATTCAACCACACCTGGATAACTTAGTATCTGCAGCAAAGTATTTAGTAGCAAAGTAGTATGGAAGTAACGGTAACAGTGGCAACGGTAACAGTAGCAGTTTTGTAGTAATTGTAACAGTGGCAACGGAAAAGTAACTAAGCAAAGATCAATATGTGAAAAGCTCGTAGGCATTGGATCGGTGATGGAGAATTATGTCGGATGCGATTATTCATGCAACAGTTATAACATAGGGTGACACAGAACTAGCTCCAATTCATCAATGTAATGTAGGCATGTATTCCGAATATAGTCATACGTGCTTATGGAAAAGAACTTGCATGACATCTTTTGTCCTACCCTCCCATGGCAGCGGGGTCCTATTGGAAACTAAGGGATATTAAGGCCTCCTTTTAATAGAGTACCGGACCAAAGCATTAACACATAGTGAATACATGAACTCCTCAAACTATGGTCATCTCCGGGAGTGGTCCCGATTATTGTCACTTCGGGGTTACCGGATCATAACACACAGTAGGTGACTATTGACTTGCAAGATAGGATCAAGAACTCACATATATTCATGAAAACATAATAGGTTCAGATCTGAAATCATGGCACTTGGGCCCTAGTGACAAGCATTAAGCATAGCAAAGTCATAGCAACATCAATCTCAGAACATAGTGGATACTAGGGATCAAACCCTAACAAAACTACAAAACTGCTAACAAATGACGGGCCGTTCATAACATTGGCCGAAGTGTTTACGGCTTGACCTCGACTGTCGCCGAACACTAACCAGGGGCTAGTAGCTGGCCTCCCAACTTTAAGCTCCTATGACTAAGTGAAAGTTATAAAGCTCGAATATCTGATTGCCTCATTTCCGCTAACACAACCTCCTTCAGGCACCGAGACGTCGGCTAAGGGTTGTTTTGCTACGGCGGAAACACCCTGCGTAGCATCTACAAAGGGGTGGAAGCCGACGATGGGCCACTTTCAACTGATAAACGGTCGCAACGGAGTCAAAATAAACAAATCATCGGCGTTTGTATTTAATATACGAGGGCCGCCTTCCGTAATCATCATTATAAAGCCATACATATGCATCGATTTGACTTAAGATTTTGGCCAAGCTGGGTTGCCTGGCTCCTATGCCTACCCCTACGTTCCCGATTGTTCGGCTAGGTGGTAAAGGGAGCACCTCTGTGATTGTTACTACCGGGTCATCCGAGTTAGTACCTCAGACTGGGTGAAGCCGAAAGCTAGCAATCTTAAAGGACCACATTGGTCGGCAACGACGGAAGTGAAAATTTTGGTTCATTAATGCCACAGAGTTCGGGAACTTTCCCCGAACGAAATCCTCAATATTTTCCTCCCACATTGATCGGAGGCGAGGTTTCATGATCATGATCAGCATGACAACCCAAAGAAAGGAACCGATAGCGGGACTATTTTCCTTGGAAGATGTTTCTTACATTAAAAAGTAATATAACATATCTCTCCGCGTACCTTTGTTTATAAAACAGTATGACCGGATTGCCTTGTTTGTCGTAAATCTTTGCTCTTATAAAGGCTTTATAAAGTAGGGCAAACACTCCCCAGCTACTGGCCGAGGAGGTTGAAGCCGATGGTCGGTCAACAAAGTTTTGTACAATGCGGATCCGAGCATTAATGATGTAAAGTACTTGGATACATAGAATCATTACACATAAAAATTGTGAGTAAAATTCATTTACTGCAAACCCATCTTTTAAAACCCCTTGGGGCCTACCTTGGCGAGCTCGGATTTCGACCAGCTCTAAGCTCCTTTAAGAGATCTTATTCTCTTTTTGAGAAGTTTGTGTTAAACACAACAAAATTTTTCTGTCAAACGAACATCGATCCTTAATTCGGCCACCCATGCCCACATTAAGGCTCGGGGGCTACTGGGCTTCGCGCTCATTATTTATAAATATTAAAGGGGCACATCGATCCCCTGATCTGGTGTTGCCACCCGACCAGTGGCTCGGGGGCTACTGCATGGCCTATTCAATGCAGAGAATTCAAAGTGCTCAGTGTTCGGCATGACCGAACTATGGGCAAGCATGTCTTCGGACAACAATAAGTACTGTCTGGGACTTATCCGGCATCAAGCTAATATGTCACGGAGACTTCTCACAACCCTCTCTCAGGGGCCTGTCCGCCGATCATTATTTCTAATATATTACACTGTGTTTCTATTCCTACGTATGCTGCCGAGCTAGGAGTTGATCCTCAGGCCAATTTTGCAAATTGACCTGAGTCTCAGGGGCTACTAGGATCAGCAGTTTTATGTTTTCCTTCAGGTGCATCTCGGGTTTTAGACCGACACACACCTTGAGGGCTACTACATATACGTATACTGGCTATATATCTCGGCAGAGAATAAATTGCACCAATCAAAAATATTCACAAAAAATCAGCCCGTGGTCGGGGTGGTGCACCACCTCGGAAGCAGTCCGGCATAAAGCTCGGGCGCCAGTGGCTGGCTCCATAGAGGGCATTTCCGGCATAAAGCTCGGATTCGAATGGCTCGTTCCATAGAGAACTTTTCAGCGTTAAACTCGGATAACCTCCTTCAAACTTTTTCAAGCCAAGGTGATCTATGACACCTCGGATATAGTCCGACGTTGGAGCTCGGATATAGTCCGGCGTTGGAGCTCGGATATAGTTCGGCGTTGGTGCTCGGCTGCAAAAGATATCTCGAATGTAGTCCGGCGTTGGAGCTCGGATGCAAGAGGACACTGCCGCACGAGAACAAGGCATTGATAAAGGCCGAGAACTTAAAGGGGCTCCTCGGATACCTGACATGTAAACTCTTCGGATTCACTTTGGCGATCCTCAAGATCGAATATGAGATGATTTGTTGAACCAGTTTTCAAGACCGATGACCAAAGATGAAGGACAGTTCGGAAGAATCGAGGAGCGTCCCCAGCTTGAAGACCGGTTCAGGGGGCTACTGATGGTGTCCTGGACTAGGGGGTACTCACCACGTTGTCTCCCAATCAGTTGGATTGGGCCGAGGACCCCCATGGCCGTTTGCTCATGGGCCAGTTCGGACAGCCGATGTATACGCGAGGAAGATTCCACAAGACTTGGTGATCAAGACAAGGACTCCTCTCCACCGGCGTATTCGACTAGGACTCTTGTTATCCTAGGCCTCTGGTACATTATATAAGCCGGGGCCAGGCTAGTCAATAGATCATTACGACATTACTCATCATACCCTTAGGTCTTAGACCACAACATATGATCTCGAGGTAGATCAACTCTTGTAACCCTATATTCATCAAGATCAATCAAGCAGGAAGTAGGGTATTACCTCGATAGAGAGGGTCTAAACCTGGGTAAACATCGTGTCCCCTGTCTCCTGTTACGCATCGATCCATGACACACAGCTTGGGACCCCCTACCCGAGATCTGCCGGTTTTGACACCGACAGCCGTCCACGCCACTGCCTCGTACCGCGCCTCCCGTGTCTGCGACCGCGTCTCCCATTTCTGTGGCCGAGACTCCCATGCCGGCGGCCGCGCCATGCAACTAGAGACAAAAGCCGGGTGCACGGAGAGCGACGAGTCGGTAGCCAGCGCCTCTGCATCTGCCGCCATCATCGAGGAGAAGTATAACACGGGAGGCCGCCGCCGCTTGGGTCCCATGAAGGCCACCGCGGAGGCGACGCCGGCGTACACAGCAGGCGTCTTGCCGGATCCTTTTGTTGCGAGGATCTTCGTCGACCCCGCATGGGCTCCACGGAAGCGGAGAAGCCCCCTTCCACCATCATCTTGGGAATCAGCCAACGATATCAGTTGGGAAGTGGGGAAGCGAGCCGTCCTTTGCGCTGAAGCATTTACCTCCAGGGCTCCCGGCAGTCCGGTGATCGTGCTGCCGGACATGAGGAACACAAATGGATCGGCGGGCGACCATTTAGGCCAGGTATTATATACATGTGCTGTCCAGAACTAGCACCGCTTAGTTGATTTGAATGTAATAAAATTCGTCATGTTTGTATGAAAATCCGGTATTATATATGAATTCCGTCATTGTTTATATGAAATATCGCCGTGTTTGCATGAATTTCGTCCGGTTGGTTGAGTTGCTGTCAGAATGTGTGCGGCTACGGTTGGATGGCATAATTTGCGGGTCGCCGATCAGCCTGCGGCCGGCTCGGGCGGCGTGGTGGGAAAAAAAAGCACAGCTCGTGCGAGCTCGTCTCCAACATGCGCGCTGGAGGATGCATGAGCACCCGAGCCATTCCTCGTTCATTGGTGGCAAATGCACCGGTGGACAAAAGGGTCGCCAATATTTTGGCTTCCCCGGGCAAAATCCAAACAGCCCCTCCCAGCAGATTCAAATCCCTCGTTCGCCGTGAAATTTTACCATGTGTTGTTTTCATGGACTAGCAAGATGCCCGTGCATTGCACGGAACATCAAGATGCATTTTTTTTACAAAACACCTTTTGTGATTGACCCATGCAGCAGTAATCCCATGTGTAAAAACTAATGATATCTCGAGAATTTTATCGGAAAAATGGTATCTCGAGAATTTCATCAAAAAAATGATATCTCGAGAAAGATGAGAGATAAGGTGAGGAGGAGTGGGGCGTGGTGGTGACTGGTGGTCGGACTGGGCGGAGGCATGGGGATGGATGGCGCATTATGTCTAGGTTTGTATCTCTCTCACACACACCCACGTAGGTGGGGGACGTGCACGAAGAGAAGAGGTGCATGCATGGCGCACGTACTCCCGTCTCTTTCCCAGCCACACCCGCGTGGGTACACGGTGGAGCTCATTTCTGTACGAAAAGGCAGCCCACGTGGTAATTTGACATGTGTACTGGTTGTCCACTTGATGGAGGATTGTCTACCACGGGTGAACAAACAAATTGTGACTTGACGCGTTATGTTAAAAAAGAGGCAAACCATATGGGGCCTACCTTAGAGGGAAGGCTGTTTACACTCAAGATGCTCTGTACGTATTACGTACTTTTGATGTGTCCCGTCAACTTGCAGAATGAGGAGAAGCTTGCTTAGTACGCCGTCTCCCCCGCCCACGGGCGCGATGGCTCACAGGACGAGGTGAAGCTTGCTTACTATGCCTTACGCCCACTCCCTCGCCCACGCGCACGGTGGCTCACAGGACGAGGAGAAAATTTTACTACTCCCTCCATGTACTCCTCGTCCCAACCTTGGTTAGAGAGATTATCATATTTGTTTGAAATATATGTCTTTTAGTAGTAGGAGTAGTACAGTGGTATATAGGAGTAGTACTACTACAACAATTTCCTTGGAGTCCGTGGTGCAGCAAGCTACCCTAGGCTATGATTACTACTCCCTCCTTTCCAGTTTATGGCTCAATTTCAAAATCTCTCCAACCAAGGTAGACGGTGAGTGGTGGAATTAATTTTGTAGTTTGCATAAGTAATTAGTACGCTCGTTTTTCTCAAGAATTGTGTTTACCGAGGCATTAATTAGAACGAATGCATGCATGACATGAACTTCTACATGCATTGGTGAGTTTTCTCTTGACACTGCTTGCATCGGGTGATTTAATGCACCTCGAAATCCAAACATGTGATGGTACTACTACTACTAGTAGAATTGAGACTTATAAAATGGAAAAACGATTTTTTTAGATGAGCCCTATAAACCGGAAAGGAGGGAGTAGTAAGTAGTACTACCTCCATAGTGGGTACGTACTCCATAAAATCAGATTTTCCCAAAACTCGCTCAACCTTTATTTGCTTGTTTCCCTTCCTGCCTCGTTGCCTCGAACAGACTATGCCAAACTCCCCTGCCTGCCGCGCGGGAAAAGACCCGCCCTTGCCTTTTTTTAGTCCGGGTTTGTATCGATGGATCGCGCGTAGCAGGAAAAACCAAGCTGTGTCTTG
This sequence comes from Thinopyrum obtusiflorum, assembly GCA_036873465.1. NCBI lineage: Eukaryota > Viridiplantae > Streptophyta > Magnoliopsida > Poales > Poaceae > Thinopyrum > Thinopyrum obtusiflorum. Next base: position 24,454 of record JAAAWM010012040.1, read on the forward strand.
TACTCCTCCGTCGACGCTCGCATTCATGAATTTTGTACTTCCTCTTGCCGACATGTGGGACGTATAGAAACCGGGTCGATGTGTCATGCACCAAATAACAGTGCAGAACAGCAGGGGGAAGCACCCTAGTCGTACCGCCCCAGTAGTAGTAATGAGCAATGAGACGTCAAATCACAATGCCGCACCTTCCCAGACAGACAAAGCAACCATTATTTCACACTTCGCTTCGCCATCATCTCCTTCAAGAAAACCACGTAGTATTGCTTCTGCCATTGTTCTGCCTCAAGAGGGACACGCGCATCGCCTTGGTACATCATGACACGTGGGACCGCATGACAGGCCATGCTCCCCTGCCCATCGCTCGGTAAAATCACCTCATTTTTACTACTTCCTCCGTATCGGTTTACAGGGCATGCACGTCGTTCTAGGTTGAGAATTTAACTGGCTATATATGTGATGTACAGTATATGTTTAGAAACTACATCCGCTTAAGAATCCAATGATATACTTTTTGTGACATAGTAACTCATATTTAGTTAGTCAAATGGATGACCTAGAACTATGTGCACGCCCTATAAACCGAGACGGAGAGGGTAGTACAGTACATATTGTTTTAGATCAATATAGTCGGGATTCACCAAGGAGAAAAACCAAGTGGTAGGCTGCTCCTATCGTGTTGGCGTAGCAACTCAAGCAGGGTCAGTCCGCACACGAAATGGCGACACACTTAACAGGACCCCTTTGGCCGACATGTGGCTGATCCACCGTCTTGTTCCATATGCGATGCACCAAATTACTGTTCGAAGCAGCGGTTGGACTTGGAGGCACCCCGGTCGTAGCGCCGCAGTAGTAGTAAATGAGCGATGAGGGGTCAAATCACAAAGCCCCACCTTTCCCGCATTAAGCTGGATGGACGAAGCAGCCATCATTTCACTCTAGGGTGCAAGAGCATAAAGAAATGAGAAAACCAATGATGCGTGCGGCAGCTACGTAGGGCAATTCATTTAGAAAAAAAAAAGTTTGGGCAATTATGATACGGAAGATTCTAGAACAAAGGAGAAGTGCTTGTGTTTTGAGGTTTGTGCATTATGCTTAAGTTCAACCATGGAGTCTTCTAGATTGTACATGTGGCAGAATCTGGTGGAATGTTGATGATATCCAACGGCCAGTAGTGCTCGGATTTTCCATCTCTGCACTGTGGATTAGCTTCATCCAACGACCATCTTTCAAAGTTATTCGCACACTATATAGGGGTATAGATAATGCATAAAAGTTCCTCCAAAAACATCTATAACTAATGGGCAGTGAATGTATGCTTAAAATGGAAAAAATGTAATACTCCCTCCGTCTAGGTGTATAAGTCATCTTAGATTTTTTTGCTAGTTAATAGCATTCCATGCAAAGAATTAAGCACTACATGTCATGTTTGAAAGTCTCAAGCCATTGAAAGCATGCACGGCCCACATCTCTTATTGGTTGATATGTCACGAAACAAGAAACGAGGAGGGAGTTAATGTACCATGCCTATGTGTTTTGGGATTATTTGGTTTTCGGAAGATGACTTACACACCTAGACGGATGGAGTACAAGGAGAAAAAATGAATTGCAGTTAAAAGAATGACATTTCCAACAAAAATGTGAATGTGAACTACATATGTGTGCACGTGACCAGCACATACATTGTCAATACAAAATTTAATGCAAGAAATAACTTATGAGTAACATGCACGAATTGATGATGTGGTGCTTGCATGCATAGAGTACAAAAACAATGTGATTTATGACTTGCATGCATGACGTGTTCTTGTGTCATAGTTGCATGTCTAGGAAAAAAGCTACTAGTGGGTTGTACTAGCTATTTAGGAATAGAAGATGTATACATGGAAGTTGTAGGGAAAGAGATGACATGTATCTCAATTCCTATGAGAAGGGATTGGAAAAGAGATGTCATTTGGTTCACATCATAGGAACTTTTCTATTGAATCTAGAGATGACATGTATCTCAATTCCTATGAGGAGGGATCAGAAAAGAGATGTCATTTGGTTCACATCATAGGAACTTTTCTATTGAATCTAGAGATGACATGTATCTCAATTCCTATGAGGAGGGATTAGAAAAGAGATGTCATTTGGTTCACATCATAGGAACTTTTCTATTGAATATACGCTAATGTTTATTTTCCTTTGAAATTGTGGGAGTATAGGAATCCATTCATATGAACCAAGTGGCTCTAAATCTATAAAAATGATATCATGTTTATTTCCTTTGAAATGTGGAGTATATGAATCTATTCCTATGAACCAATTGGCTCTAAAGGAAAAAAATCATATAAAAATCATATCATATAGAGTTCCTATGATATTCCTCCACACCAAAGGATGGTTGAAATGCTGCAGGTGATACGACGGTCTTTCTTTGTAGACTCCTCCCCCATCTTTATAGTTACCTCTCAAAGATGAATGAAATGATATATACTGGGTATTCTATATGTGCATTTTGGTACACGAAAACTCGGTAAAAGTTTGCGAGGTTCGAATTTTCAATAAAGATATATGCACTGCATTTTGGAACGGAGGGAGGAGCATACGGCAGTTGCTAACACTCACGTGGAAGATTTGTGTGTCGGAGGAGTGGCTGTTCTGTTAAATGACATGGCAAAAACTGACACTGTCGGATGCCAATCTAACGGTTCTTACAGCATTCGTCAGGAAACGGCTTGTGGCGAACGTTTGTCGGATAATGATTTACGGACACATGCATTGCATTGATACGTGCCCCCTCTCTCTCACGCACACACGCACCCTCACGAGTCACGACTCTCCCGAGTCCTCTCGCACCCACCGTCTATCTGCAGGTAGACGTCACACACATATGTACTCTTCACACCCTACCCTCAGAACTTCTAAAAAACAAAAGACGTCGCGCACCTTTTATTTTAGTTCACATGTCACACACTTATACTATTACTCTTGTGGCGAACGTTCTTTGGGCATAGTATATTGTACTCTCATGAAGAGAAGCGGTGCACGCACGCACTAGTTCTCTCACACCCACTCGCGGGTACATGTAGGAGCGCATTTTTTTGAAGTTGGTACAACAAAATCACTCCACTATATATATAAGCAGGAGCCTTAGCGCTTGCATTACTAGGGTTCCTCTCTTTCACTCTCTTATGCTCTCCAGATCTAAGCAAGACATAGGTGGCCACACTCTCTCTCTGCTCACGGCTGGTCACAAATCTGGCCGGACCACCTCGACCGGGGTAGGGGTGTAGGTGCATCGTTCACGCTATCGTCGGCGGCGAGGGAGGAGACCAACGGCTGCCCGCGCATCCCGATCGGCGGTCGTGCCGTTCTCTCCGAGAGAGCGCCGGCTCGGGAGGGCCTCCGACCCCTTCTTCCTCCCTGCGGTATTGTGGCCAAGATGCGGCCTCCCGACGCCGTCTTTGCCACATGCCGACGACCCTTAGGTATATATTCCTTCGAAATCTACCTTGCTCTACTGCCCCAGCTCCCCACGTGGCTACGTGTGGATCTTTTTCTACTTCCGTCGGCTGTTCCAAAGCCACCTAAACTTTTACTATTATTAGAGGTAAAGCTAGTTCATACAGTCGAACCTAAGAGTTGGTTCAAACAGGGAAGAAAGTGGGAAAGCTGTAGCATGAATCTAGGACTTGGTTCTAAGAGGAAACAGGGGAAAGTAGTAGATACTGGCTACCCAACCGGTCTCTTGGTTGAAAAGGCAAAGAAAGCATGGTGGATGGCAAAGGGTGGGGGGAAGTGGACCTGTCTCTTGGTTGAAAAAGGAAAGAAAGTGAGGGGTGTTGGGGGACAACGCAAATGAGAATGAGCAGGTCTAGATTTTCTGTGCTCACATAGGAAAATGTCGCCGAGGAGATAAAAAATGGGACAAATGCAGACATGCTGCCTAAGTGTTTGCCGCTCTCGGCAACCACATCTGCCTCACCACTTTATGCACCTGCTATCCCTACGCCCATATCGCTACTGTTAATGTAAAATCACATGAAGCATTAAGCAATGCCACCTAATGTCACTATAAGTAATGGTCTAGTGCCGTCGATAAATTGAAGAAATGCCACCACCATTTTATGAAGTGCTTCTGTGTTGCTTTATTTCCCATGAATTGTGTTTTTGCAGTTACACTTAAATCTCACACCGCTAACATTGCTTCATCCCAGTGGAACTGCACAAATTTGATTGCACATTTACTGACCATGTGCTACTCTCATGACAGTAATACTAATGCTATTGTTCTGCATGTTAATCTAGTGGCAGTGTTGATGTGATGCGATGCTACTTACTTAAGGGCACTTTCATACTGTCAATCTAGTGCCAATTATAACATAATAGATGCTGCTATTAATCATACGCCACTGCAAATATCTGTCACTGTTTAAATAACCATATTTCGTATTTGCGCAAACAGGGATGTCTGTCTCCATATCGTTTCTATCTGCGCAATCAAAAGTACACACCTCAGTTTTGGTACAACTGCACAAAATGAGATGGCTATTCCTAGCTACCGTCCTCTAACCACCAGTGTTCCAGGTATTCCTACATTGGTAGTAACTAGGTAGAATGACCAATGCAATCTAAAAGAAGCTGATTCGTATGTTTTACTTCCTGATTGGAGTGCAGGGACGAGAGAAAACAACTTCATCCTAGTCCGGAATGCACTTTCTATGAGTTGATCCATGGATCGAGGACTAGCTGGCATGGCTGCATGGAGGTTTTTGGGACAGGTGCGCGGACAAGAGGCATTGTGGTCTGCTTATTTCTGCAAATAGCGGTGCTTAAATTTAGTGGAATGCATAAGAATTTCAGCTGGTCAGTACACTACATGGTTCAGTTCAGCATTCCAGCTGAGAACACAATTATAATTGGTTATTCCGGAATGAGAGAACTTAACCCTGGATGGTGGCAACCAGAAAAAACCAGAGTGAACTCTAGGAAATTTAAGCCTGCCGGGAGGCCCTTTGCACAGAGAAGCCTTGCTTGTTTTTTCCTGATTTGTAAACCTTCTCACAACTTTGTCTTTTGCTGTGAACTAGTATATGTTTGTTATGTTCTATGAATCATTGAGATGTATAAAATTGCTTAACTTATGCTTTTCAAGTTTTTTATGAAGCCGAGTTTAATGTGAGTGTTCCACATGAATGCTGGACTACCATGTGAACGTTCGGAATTTACATTGTGGCCTTAGTTAACTGCATGAACCACTGTAACAAGATACATAGTTGCTTATATGTCAGACAGCAGATTATTGATTGTTAGCTGGTCGATAGCCTAGTGTTGAAGCGAGCTGAGCCAATGTGTCGTGTTTTGCACAACTGCTTACAAGTGGGGTAGCACCAACAATGTTTACAAGTACTTATGTATACGTCGGCGCACAGTTCTCGAACGAGTACTCTATTTCATCAAACACACACTGCTCGTATGATAAACCGTGACAACTTATGTCTTACCATGCCATATTCATGAAAAACTAGTGAGGACGCATCTGTTTCGGCAACAATTATGATGGTTCTTGTGGCACCCGGCTCAGAGGGAACCGGAACGCCCCGTATTCCAGTCCCAGGGACAAGTCCACTGGAATACGACACTGTTGGCATAGAACAAATCAGCTCTTTATGGATATAAATACGGTTACAAATATATATGGATTACATCGATATGGCGACACTATGCCTGCTCGAAATAGCTCTATGCTAACAGCGGATCGGCCCGAGGAAGCAGAGTAACCCTCGGCAGCGGAACAACGTTAACGGTGATGGACTCCACTCCGCAGGGACTCTGGCTGGAACGCGTATCCTAGCTCGCGCAATCAACATCTTCAAGTAGACAAGCAATCATAGCATGACCTGCAAACTGGCATGACACGCCAGGTGAGTACTTTGAATGTACTCGCAAGCTCACAACAAACATCAGCATTAAAGCAAGACAACATCATAGTAATCAAAATTAGGTTAAGGTTTAATGTTACAGAAGGAATAACAATACCAGGCTATACTCCCTGTATTCCGGTGACCAACTCATGATCACCCCAAGAATATCCAACAATCATCCTCAAGATCGTTACCAAGACTTGCCCCATAGCATGATATCCACTGTTACTATACTCAGACCAGTTCTTCCATCATTACTATCATTATTACGGTTGATCTCCTATAGAGGTCTGGACGGGCTGTCCAATACCGTGGACGCGGCTGTTCGAACAGATTTGACACTCTGCAGAGGTTGCGCACTTTACCCACACTATGGAGCACTGACCTCGTGATCCCATTCGGGTGGACCAGTGTTGCTCCAATGAAACCTGCCTGACTCGTGACTCTCCCATCGTACCACCGACAATCATACCCCTCCAGGGTCATGTCCTGGGTGGCCCCTGTGTCCTCCAGACACCTGCCACCGTCGTGGCCAAACAAAACTGTCCCAAACGGGGACTCCCGGGCTAAACAATCAACTGGGCTCACAGGATTATCGCCGCCTACCTGATCAGGGTAGCGCGCACGCATAACCCTCCCTCTTTGGTGGTACCGATAAAAGAGCACGAAGCCAGCCCAAGTCAAGGCTGTCCCATACCAGCAAATGTGGTTGCACGAATAAGCCCGGACAGGTGACTCTCGATCAACCAACTAAGTTCACTAATCATTCAACATGTTATCATCTCATGTTAACTTAGTTGGTCATCTTAGTCATTTATTATCCCCGAACAATCTTTCTGTCACAGCTGATACTCCGATATCATAGTAATCCAATAACCGGCATGCTTAAGCTACTGCTACTAGTTCATATCCACCAATTGCCGGATGAAATCAAAAATAATCATAGACGGTAATCTCAACATCATGGCATTAATGAGTGGGTAAACTACTAGTCATTAACAATCCAGCACTTAGCATGGTGATCACATATCCAAGAATCTACTCAGGCATGTCATAATCCAAATCATGCTACAGATAACATTCTTGCTATTAAAGTAATTAATCAAACTATGATATTGCATTGCAATTATGCAGACGAGGGTTGTGGCTTGCCTGGAGAGGAGGGGACCATCAGAACGGAGTGCAGAAAGTCTGCGGAGACAATTGCCGAAACCAGTTCCCTCTCGGAGGGGCTGTTTACGGCACGGGCAGAATGGTCATTTCTGCTCTGTCAAAACAGGATGAGACTGACATCATCGGAACGGGCTCGACGAGATGAAGAAGTGGGCGCTGGTTTCACCGGAATCTGAGTTCCGAGCAAAAAGTTATAAGGGTTTGAAGCGCAGGGACCTTTCTGCAAATAAAGTATTCACTTACGGGTCCCTGGCAGATTTTTCTCTGGAAATGAAAAAGCTTCACTGTGCTAGCCGGCCGACCCGGGCCAGATCTGGCTGAGGCCTGGGGCACTGCTGGGCCGCAAGGCAGCAGCAGCAACTGGGCCGGCCCACCGCAGCCTCTTCTTTTTAAAAAAAACGGCCCGGCCCCTCCCCCGTTGACCTTCTCCTACCTCCCGCGCCGGCGGAGGCAGAGGCGAGACCGGCGGTGGCCCGGCCGGCTCCGACCACCTCAGGCCGAGGCGAGGCCACCGGAGGGACCGGGGCGGTGCGCCGCACCCGTCCAGCTGCAGGGCGCCCGCCGGGGAGGGCCAGGGTGACGGCGGCCCACGGAGGCAGAGGGTGGAGGCGGCGGCCGGATTCGGGGGAGATGGCCACCAGGGGCTCCGGCGGGGAGGAGAGGGGATGGGGATGAGCGCCGGAGGGTGGGGAGTTTTCTGGTGGAAAAAGCAAGGGGAGAGGGGTCTCGGGTTGCTCCAATTCGGCCGGGCACCGGCGACGGCCATGGCGGAGAACCGCGGCGAGGAGGAGCTCTGAGGCTCGGGAGGGGGTCTGGGGTGGGGTAGTGGTGGTTTCTGGAGCTGGTGGTGAGGTCTGGGGGCTCGGGGAAAGCCTTATATAGGCGCGCGACGGGGAGTGGATAAGGGCGTCCACGGCGGCGAGCTTAGCCGATCACTGGCGCTGCAGGGCGACGTGGCTGGCTGCATCCGGCGTCGGGGATCTTCGCAGAGGAGTGGAGAGGGATCCGGTGAGCTCGGGAAGGATCGGGAGGGGTCGGGTGATGGGATGCAACGGCGGCCGAGGGGACGGCTCCCTGGCGCGGCGTCTACTGCTCGATGGAGGGGATGGGAGAGAGGATTACTAGTCTAGGGAGGAAGGCGACGACCTGGGGATGCTGTTGGACATGATCTCTCGCACGAACTCGACAAGGGGAAGAGGGGCCCGAGCTGAACAGCACTCAGCTCGCGTCCATGGCTGGTCAGGTCGGCGGTCACCGCGTGGTCTCGACGTTTCCACGTGTCCAAGTCGACCCTACCGTGTCAAAGCGATCGGTCACACAGCATATGAGGTCAAGGGGGAAAGAAACAAGCACAGTGGCCCATGGATTGACCACAGCTTGCAGAATTGGTCTGGCACAGGAAGGTGTTTGGAGTGGGGTGGGGGAGATTCATCTGGTGATTGACTCTGATCTTTGGCATGGTGTGATCGAATGCTAAGATGATCACTTCTGCCAATTTACAGCTCAAGAAGAAGAGTCTATCTAGTACTTGCAGTTCAAATGATACTACTGACCAGATCTGCCAAATTTGAAATAGCACTCCCATGGAGTGGCAACTTGAGCTAAAATTTGGCGTAGCCCAATGATTTGAGGGTATGAAGATGCCCAAGAAGTTTCATGCCATTTGGACTTGCCAAAATAGCACTTCCTTCACAAGCATCCTCTCTGACCAGAATCTAAGAAAAATTGCTGGGGAAAAAATGGCTAACTAGATTGAGCCAAAATTTAGTGGAGGGAGTTGAAATGGGTTTTAGAGTGTCCTGGTAAATTTTCAGCTTAAATGAAGCAATATAAAATATAGTTGCTTCACAACTGAAAAATATGACCAGAACCCAAGAATTGATGTTATGCTCACATAGATGATTGGATTGGGTTGAAACTTGGTGGAGAGTCATGATTTAATCACATGAAGGTGCATGCCAAATTTCAACTCATTTGGATACTCCTAGCTAGTACTTCCTTCATTAAGCTTCTAGTTAACCAGAAACTTAGGAAATTAGCCAAGGGAGATTTATGAACCAAATGAAGTTGAATTTTGGCATGAGGCAATGATATGGATAAGAAATGATGCCCAAAAAGTTTGAGAGCAAGTGGGCCAATAAAAAGGGTACTTGCTTCACAAACTGCTAGCTAGGGCAGAATCAGAAAAGGAATTTTGATGAGATATTTTTGAACATGTCAAGGAAGGATTTTGACATGTCTGAGGAAGATATTACCCAAACAATTTATGAGAATTATTTGGGAATTTTCAGAGTGACAGAAATATGGGTTGCTTCACAACCCAGGACAGACAGGGTTATTCCTTTAACAGAAAAAGGAATATTTCTGAGAAAAAGAGTATTGGGTTTGGTCCAGGATGGAAATGACATGGTCTTGGGATGATTTTGAAGTTGACTAGCCACTTAGGAGAGGAATCAAAGGTGATATCTCCAGGTTTCAAGACCACTAAGCCACTGAAAAGCAAAATCAGACCAAAATTAAAAGAAAAAGAAAATGGGCAAAATCCAGGGTGTCACAGTTCTCACATGATTCACGGGCACACAAAAGGGGGGGGGGGGGGGGGGGGGGGGGGGGGGGGGGGGGGGGGGGGGGGGGGGGGGGGGGGGGGGGGGGGGGGGGGGGGGGGGGGGGGGGGGGGGGGGGGGGGGGGGGGGGGGGGGGGGGGGGGGGGGGGGGGGGGGGGGGGGGGGGGGGGGGGGGGGGGGGGGGGGGGGGGGGGGGGGGGGGGGGGGGGGGGGGGTGTTACAAACCTACCCCCCTTAAAGAAATCTCGTCCTCGAGATTTGGTTGCTCAGGGGGTTACCCATAAATACTCCCACTTGAGGAAACCGTTTCCAACTCAGGTTTCCTTTTTTTTCCTTTGTATTGGGTTCCCGCTGGTTACTCTGACTGACTACCTGGCCTTGATGTGGTTTGTTCACTGGATCCTCATTCTGACAGATCTTACTTCATATATTACTCTAATTTTAATCCTTTTATGTCGGCCAACTTGTCTGAGTGCAATGAGTTATCCTGAGTGAATTACGTGCCCTTCTCGCAGGTCCGAGGGTTGTTCCTCATGGACGTGTTGTGCTAAAGTCCAATACAGACGATCGTCCATTGAGTTGTGAACAGGTCCACTTGGTGGACACGAAATCTTACTCATTGCATCGAGTGGCTTCAAATGACTGTGTGTCCTCTAGGTTCAAAACAGTACCATAAATCATACTGTTTTCCTTCTCGCATGGTTTACTGAATCTTCCTTGGTATCTCCATTGTCTCGGGTATGAGATTCCTACCAAATATTTAATTGTCACCTGTCGTGGCCAGCATAAAGGTGTACGATATTATCCATAGACTTGACTGACGGTGGTCCTGGCAGCAGAATCTTGTTCACGGCAGGTTATTCTTTATCTGTTTCCCATACGTGAGGGCATATTTTCCGAGACTGTTACTCGTCCTTCCGAGTGCTTAGTCTGACAGGCTTAAATATCCTCTTCTGATGATTCTAAGAATATATAGCTGGCTAAGCGGGTTGACTCACTATGGGGTCCTTACACATGAATCAGACCCCGTGGGTGCGTTCCCATGGTGATCGGTATTGAACCAGACTGTTCTGGCATCTGTACCATATTGATCATGTGACCATTATCACACCCGTATGGCCAATTTTGCTTCTTCATTATGGTTTTCTTTGCCTGGATCCTTAGCTGAAAGAGCTTGGCCTTCTATATTCTTGACCCTTCGGGTGGCCATGGGTACTGCCAGATTCAATCTTCCGGCAGGCATGTTATTTTACCAGTGGTAGCTGTAGGGTAACGACTGCCTGAACCCTTGGATGAAACCGGCAAATAAACCAGTAGCCACCAGAACGGTCTTTATAACTCAGATCTGGGACATTTACTGGAGTAACTCAACCCCGACTCAAGACGGCTGAAAAGCAGCTCAGAGCATGAGACGGTGTTGATAAGAAGAAAGTAGCAGCTCCCTAAGACAGCCGAAAAACAGCTCAGAGCATAGGGTCACTGCTACGAAAAGAAATTCAACAGCTGCCCGAGACGGCCGAAAAGCAGCTCAGAACACGGGACAACTGTTGACAAGAGAAATAAAAATAGGCATCCACCCCGGACGGCCGTCTCAGAACACAGGCGTGGTGCCGTTACCAAAGGAAGGCAGGCAAGGGTTCAGTAGAGTCCCATACAGCTCACTACTGCACGGACATGCACCAGGCATGTTAATTTAAATCGGGCTGGCATCATTGTATGAGTGACTTCTGTGACCTTGGCAGCATACTCATCCTTTCTGTAAAATCATGTGCAGCTGGCACTTGATTTCTGAGGCGGACTTGTGTCCTGACTGAGTCTTGCATCCCGACCAACGGTTGCGGACCTGACTCTCGGAATGCATTGCCATATACGGACTGAGTGCATATATATATATATCCCTTAATGTTTCTGCTGTCTGTTACTTGTTGTAGGCAACAGGGTATTCAGCTATCCCTCTTGCTGGACACCGCACTCATAACATATCCTGACTTGCTTCCGGGATTTGTCAGGGTCCAACCTGTACTCATAGCAGACTCAAACCGTATTTGGGGGGGGGGGGGGGGGGGGGGGGGGGGGGGGGGGGGGGGGGGGGGGGGGGGGGGGGGGGGGGGGGGGGGGGGGGGGGGGGGGGGGGGGGGGGGGGGGGGGGGGGGGGGGGGGGGGGGGGGGGGGGGGGGGGGGGGGGGGGGGGGGGGGGGGGGGGGGGGGGGGGGGGGGGGGGGGGGGGGGGGGGGGGGGGGGGGGGGGGGGGGGGGGGGGGGGGGGGGGGGGGGGGGGGGGGGGGGGGGGGGGGGGGGGGGGGGGGGGGGGGGGGGGGGGGGGGGGGGGGGGGGGGGGGGGGGGGGGGGGGGGGGGGGGGGGGGGGGGGGGGGGGGGGGGGGGGGGGGGGGGGGGGGGGGGGGGGGGGGGGGGGGGGGGGGGGGGGGGGGGGGGGGGGGGGGGGGGGGGGGGGGGGGGGGGGGGGGGGGGGGGGGGGGGGGGGGGGGGGGGGGGGGGGGGGGGGGGGGGGGGGGGGGGGGGGGGGGGGGGGGGGGGGGGGGGGGGGGGGGGGGGGGGGGGGGGGGGGGGGGGGGGGGGGGGGGGGGGGGGGGGGGGGGGGGGGGGGGGGGGGGGGGGGGGGGGGGGGGGGGGGGGGGGGGGGGGGGGGGGGGGGGGGGGGGGGGGGGGGGGGGGGGGGGGGGGGGGGGGGGGGGGGGGGGGGGGGGGGGGGGGGGGGGGGGGGGGGGGGGGGGGGGGGGGGGGGGGGGGGGGGGGGGGGGGGGGGGGGGGGGGGGGGGGGGGGGGGGGGGGGGGGGGGGGGGGGGGGGGGGGGGGGGGGGGGGGGGGGGGGGGGGGGGGGGGGGGGGGGGGGGGGGGGGGGGGGGGGGGGGGGGGGGGGGGGGGGGGGGGGGGGGGGGGGGGGGGGGGGGGGGGGGGGGGGGGGGGGGGGGGGGGGGGGGGGGGGGGGGGGGGGGGGGGGGGGGGGGGGGGGGGGGGGGGGGGGGGGGGGGGGGGGGGGGGGGGGGGGGGGGGGGGGGGGGGGGGGGGGGGGGGGGGGGGGGGGGGGGGGGGGGGGGGGGGGGGGGGGGGGGGGGGGGGGGGGGGGGGGGGGGGGGGGGGGGGGGGGGGGGGGGGGGGGGGGGGGGGGGGGGGGGGGGGGGGGGGGGGGGGGGGGGGGGGGGGGGGGGGGGGGGGGGGGGGGGGGGGGGGGGGGGGGGGGGGGGGGGGGGGGGGGGGGGGGGGGGGGGGGGGGGGGGGGGGGGGGGGGGGGGGGGGGGGGGGGGGGGGGGGGGGGGGGGGGGGGGGGGGGGGGGGGGGGGGGGGGGGGGGGGGGGGGGGGGGGGGGGGGGGGGGGGGGGGGGGGGGGGGGGGGGGGGGGGGGGGGGGGGGGGGGGGGGGGGGGGGGGGGGGGGGGGGGGGGGGGGGGGGGGGGGGGGGGGGGGCACACATCCTCGAAGGGAAAAAAAATACTCCTGCAGTGCCACGGGGGCTGTAGCCTCAAACGGGGCGTGACTATCTCAGTAGTGGCCGTGAGCGTATCTGAGGTCGGCTCGGTGGCTGCCTCCATCTTCTTGGAGCTCTCTGTGTCGTGGGGATCAGCCCCCCGCGTCTGCTCCAATATCGGCAGATCTTTGCCTGGTTCTCCTTGCTCCATCATGAAACTGACGAATACTAGGAGACCACTGAAAGGAAAACACAATCGCAATGATAATGAAACAAAAAAGAGAGTGAGGATCGGTTACTGCTTTGCAAAAGTTTTTTTTCCTCTGAACGAAAATATACCAACATCACGGATCCGCTTACCTTCCCTTCGTTGGGAGAGAAGAACAGTGGCAGATGCGAGTGTTGGCTTTCTTAAAGACGGAGAGGGAGAAGGGGATTCAGCAAAGAGTGAAATGATGGTTGCTTCGTCCGTCAAACTTAGACTGTGGGGAGGTGGGGTTTTGTGATACGATGGCTCGTTACTGCCGCGCTACGACCGGGGTGACTCTCCGCCTGCATACTGCCTTCTAATTTGGTGGATGGCATTTGGGCCCGTGCACGGCATGGCCCGCATGTCACTGAACAAAAGTAAAATGGCATTCAGTAGAGGGAGACGTTTCGATGACCTAGGAGGAGCCAGAAGCGGTAGTGTATCCACTGTACTAGTAGTAATTGCTTTTCTGGGTAGCTGTAGAGTGTCTCCACTGTACTAGTAGTAATTGTTTCTCTGGGCCCTAGACAAAACAGCCCATCCACCATAGTAAATAATAAAATCAATTCAAAAGCCCATATATTTACTTAATGAGTGGCGCTACCCACACCCAGCACACCGCCCCCCAAAAAAACCTGGGTGCTCTTCTTCCTCCTCACTCCCACCCACCTCACGTCAGCTCGCTCCACTCGTACCCCCAAATTCCTCACCTCACTCCTACAAAAAACCCCAGCTCCCCTTCTTCCTCACTACTACAGAAAACCCCAGCTCCCCTTCTTCTTCACTCACACTACAACTAGGCTCGTCATTCGTTACTCTGCTCAAATTCGTGAGCGCGACGCGACGCCCTCGAGGAAAATGGAGTTGGCTGACCCCAGCGCCAAGAAGATGAGGCTCCTGCCAGCGGCGACGCCTGTTGTAGATCCCGCACCCAGCAGCGTGGGGAGAAGCGGTGACCCCAGCCCCACCGGATCCCAGGAACCCGTAGAATCTCGGGTGGACCGCATCAGCAATCTCCCGGACGCCGTCCTTGGGGAGATCATCTCGCTTCTCCCCACCAAGGATTGCTGCCGCACCCAGGTCCTCTCAATTTGGTGGCGCCCTCTATGGCGCGTCGTGCCCCTTAATCTCGACTGTCATCAGCTATCTCTCTTCAATGATTTTGAAATCCCCAGAGCCATCATCTCCTCCCACCAGGGCTCCGTTCAAAGCCTCTGCATCCCGTCATGCTACCTGAGCAAGCATACCATGCCCTGCATGGTGGACGCCTGGCTAAAATCCCCTGAATTCACAGAACTACAGCTGCTTGAGTTCCACTATTCCCCTGGAAATCACCTACCAAATACCGAACGTCATGTACTTGTGCCCTCAGCACCGATGTCCATCTCGCGGCTTTCCTCCTCTCTCCACACCACCACCTTTGCGCTGTGCTACCTACCAGACAATCTGGTACTAAACCTTCAAATCCCATTTCTCAAGAAACTTTCACTTGTGCGGGTTCGTATATCAGAGGCCTCATTGCACAGCATCATCCACTCCAGTTGCCCTGCCCTGGAGTGCTTGGTGCTTGTTTTCATAGTTAGAATCGGTTGTCTCCAAATAAAGTCGCCTAACATTGTAAGAATGGGAATTTCTTTTGATGAAAGGCAACTCATCATCCAAGATGCCCCTTCACTTCAAAGGTTGATCCTTGATTCTAGTTATTCACCGTCGCAAATAACCGTCATCTCTGCACCTAAACTGGAGACCTTGGGTGTAATACATGATCTCTGTGCTCATTTCAAGATGGTGTTTGGCTCCACAGTTCTTCAGGTACTTTATATTATCATCTACACTTGTAACCATAAGTTGCATTTTAAATTTTTGCGCATAAGTTATATATCATCTTGGAGTACACATTTTGTACTAATATTATGTTCTATGCTCAATGAATAGTTTCTCCATGGATAGCCTATCAATGGTGCCGAATTCTGTCAAGATCTTATATATCCAATTGAATAGTTTTGATCTGAACAAGATTATTGGCTTGCTGCAATGCTTTCCATGTCTGGAGAAATTGTATATAAAGGTGATAATTTCACGCACATTGGAAGCCCGCATATAGTGTACTAGAATTAAACGTTCAGTTGTTGCTCTTTCGACACTCTTTTTTTAGACCTTAACTATTTTCAATCTTCATGTCTATTTAGGCAATAGGATGGGGTAAGAAAGTTATAACCAATCGGTGGATTCGTAAGCACTGGGATTTTCTCACATCTCACGACATTCGATTGAAGACAATAACGCTAGAACGATATGTAGCCAACCATGCAAACACTAGATTTGTCACATTCTTCCTGCTGAATGCGAGGTTACTATTGTCCATCAGGCTTAAGTTTATCAGCAACATGGTTTTGACGGATGGGTATGTTGAAGAGCAAAAAAAGGAGTTTCAGGTGGGCAAAAGAGCTTCTGAACGTGCCGGGCTTCTATTTACAACATATTGTGGTCATAATCCAGTAAATTTTACGACCCAGGATGTTCGTTCTATGGACCTGACCGATCCATTTGACTGTGACTGCCGAAAATGGTGCTGGAGTTAGATGTTGTTGCCCTTTTCAACCTGGGTTTTGTCTAAACCTGATGAACAATTAACCCTCGTGCTTTTGTACAGTTTGTAAGCTGGAGTTAGATGTTCTTGCCCTTTTCAACTCGGCTGTGACTGTCATATTTTCTTTGAAACAAGGCAAATGGCTTGCCATTCGTTTAATTTAGAGTGAAATATTGTAACAAATCCCAACCAAGGGAAATAACATCACTCTCGCCGGCTGCTTGAGCTCACTGTGCATTACAGAAGCCAAGTGATTAGCCCCCACCAGCACCCACAAACTTATTTTGAACTAGCACACCAAATGGGCTGTAAATTTTCATAGGAAAGGCTGCATGACTGTGACAGATTTGGATTCTGACATTTGGGACCCACGAGGAAATAGCCTATCCAAGGTGGTGTCGACTTACTAGCTAGTCAACAAACGATTCTGCCTACCAGCCGTTGGATTGACATCCAACATCTGTCGTGTATCTTCTATCTCTTGTCTTCTTCCTCAAGCTACCCAAACCAAACCACCCCGTCGGCTCCGCCTGCTCCCGCCTCCCATGGATGGTTGCGCCTCCGCCGCCCTACCGTACCCTCCAATGTTGGCCAGTCCCTCCCTCTATTCCCCCACACGTCCTGTTATTCTCCGGCGACGTCAGCCCCAACACGCACCCGCACCCAAACCAGTCGACCCTCGTACTCCCCTCCACCTGCGACTGGACCAGCGCATCTTCCACGGCTCATGTTCATTCCGTTTGAGGCCTCGCCGTCGTCCTCCGCCTTGGTTCGCTCGCCATGCGTGGTGCACCGCCCTCTTGCGTTGTCAATGTCGTCAACAACCGAGAGGAACAAGGAGATGACTGTACGTGGAGAGGATGATAGTAGGGACCCACCAGCGTCATGGCAGTACGCAAGCAAGTGCCTCGTTATTACAAGCCCCAAAAAATGGTTCCTCCTAATGGTTGGACATCTGGGGCTCACGCCATTGTCAACATAGTCAATAAACGAGAGAATTACACAACGAGCGGCTAACACCAGGGACCCAGCAGGTCACGCAGTTGTTATTTACTTTTTTTTAGGAACAAGCAGTTGTTATTTATACTAGTTTTAGCGACGGATCAGGGTAACAACGGGGCTGTGGCCCGTCTAGCCAGGGTTTTATTTATGTTTACCACATCATGAGCCCAGTTGTGTTTTTTTGTTGCTAAAAATGACTAGCCCAGTTCTATTTTTTCAAAAGAAATACCCAAACGAGGCCTACTTGCTTTATTAGCCCTGCTGGGCTACAAATCTTTCAAGACGAGGACAGTTTCATTTGGTTTGCCCAGAAATGGGCTGTACATTTTTAAAACACATCAAACCGGGAATTAGTTTCAAATTTTTTTCATTACAAGATTTTAAATTCCATTGATTTTTATGCGTGGACAATTATTTGGATTTTATATTTATATAAATTATTTTTCAAAATAGTTTGAATGTGACTCAATATTTCGGGATTAAAAACATTTGACCGCACCGAAATATGCAAAATTTCGTATAATTTTTAACCGTGGCCACGATATGGGGTGTAATGCTAACAAAAAGAAGGTGGGATCCAAAAAAATTCTTAAGAATTAGCAAATGGGCTGTAAATTATTAGAAATAATGGCAGATGGGCTATTTGCTGTTTTCCACAGATTTGAGGCTGACTTGTGCGGCTACTACAGGTTGACGCGTATGCTTTCCTAAAGAAAAAGGTTGACGCACACGCAACGCCGTGTCAACTTAGTCAACACACGAGAGCAGTGACTGTTGGATGTCCATCCAACGGCCGTCGTGCTTCTTCAATCTCTGCTCTTCCTACTCCAGCCACTCAAACAAGCGCCGCCGGACTGCCTGCTCCCTCCTCCCGCGGCCGGCTATGCTGCCACGCAGGCCTCACCGCCCCACCGTACTCCCATCGCTGGCCTAGCCATCCCTCTACTCACCCACACCTGCTGTTATTCTTCGGCAACGGCAGACGAACCAGTAAACCCTCGTACTCCCCTCCGCATGGGAAACAACTACCGAGTCTTCCCTGGCTCCGTGTCGTTCCCTTCCTAGGCCTCGCCGTCGTCCACCGCCCTGGTGCTCTTGGCGCGGTTTTGTCAACGTGGTCAACGAACGGCATCCATCAGAAGTGGACTGTACGTGGAGAGGCTGACAGCTGGGTCCACACCTGCACGCAAGGAAATGCCTCCTTATTACACGCAAAATAATGATTCCTCCACCTGACAGCTGGGACCCACCGGAAGGGCCTCTGTATTTCGCGAAAAAAACGTTCCCCCCGCTGACAGGTCGGACCCACCAGCTATATCTTCGCATGCAAGGAAGTGCCTCCTTATTACGCACAAAAAAATGAATACTCCCCCTGCTAGCTGGGACCCAGCATAGTGGGAGGCTAACTTGTGGGCCTACTAAGTTGACGGGGACGGAGGGCCTTGTCAACTTAGTCAATATGAATGATTCAAGCTCCAGTGACCGTACGATGTCCATCCAACGGCCGTAGTGCTTCTTCAACCTCTGGTCTTCTTGCTCCAGCTGCCCAAACCAGCGTCAGTCGTGTCGCGTGCTCCTGCCTCCCATGGCCGGCTGTGATGCCGCGGAGGCCTCACCGCCCCTACTACTCCCACCGCTGGCCAGGCCATCCACTCACCCACACCCCCTGTTATTCTGCGGTGACGACAGCCTCACACCGCAGCCAAACCAGTGAACCCTCGTACTCCTCTCCGCGTGGGCATCCACTGATGCATCTTCCCCGGCTCCGCGTCGTCCCCTTCCTAGGCCTCGCCGTCGTCCACCGCCCTGGTGCTCTCGGCGCGACGTGGACAACGTGGTCAAGGAATGACTTCCATCGGAAGAGTACTGTACGTGGAGAGGCTGATAGCTGGGTCCACAGCCGCAGCAAGGAAGTGCCTCCTTATTATGCGGAAAATAATGATTCCTCCACCTGACAGCAGGGACCCACCGGAAGGGCCACCGTATTTCACGAAAAAAATGTTTCCCCCCTGACTGCTGGGACCCACCAGCTACATCTTCGCACGCAAGGAAGTGCGTCCATATTACGGGCAAAAAAAGATTCGCCCCCTGACTGTTGGGACCCACCAGCTACATCTTCACACGCAAGGAAGTGTCTGATAGTCGGGACCCACTTGGTCGAAGCGTACATAGCGTTGTCATTCTGGTCGCGAATGTGTACGTACATACTGGTCGATCGGTCTGTCTGCAGGCTGCAGCGATGAACCGTGGCCGTGTAAGGAAGGGCACGTGTCATAGTAGAGGCGCGCACGTGTCATAGTAGAGGCGCGCACGTAGCATGTACACGTACGTACAGCCAGGGTGCAAGAAAGAAAATATGACCACGTACGTACATACAGGCGGGGTCTCGAACGCCTACTCGCGCATACGTACGGCCAGGGCTCGTGTACATGGCTGGGTCGGAATGGAGAAACTGCATCGTCATCGTGTTCATGGGGAGGCAACGAAATGCGTCGTGTTCATCGGGAGGCAACGAAATACGTCATGTTCATCGGGAGCCAACCGGCTTGGACGGAACAGCCGATCGAAATGAGGCCTGGCGTACCGCAGAACGGAGGAAACGACCTTGTGTTCGACCGGCCACAGTCGAAACGGGATCCTGTTCATCGGGAGGGGTCTGGCGTACCGCAAAACGGAGGAAACGGACTTCTCTTGGACCTCCTACGGTCGAAACGGGGTCCTGTTGATCGGGAGGGGTGTGGCGTACCGCAAAACGGAGGAAACGGACTTGTGTTGGAGCGCTACGGTCGAAACGGGGGTCCTGTTCATCGGGAGGGGTGTGGAGTACCGCAAAACGGGACTCCACGGGATACTGTTCATCTCCACCGTCGACCTCCTCCAGCCTCCACGGGCTACTGTTCATCCACCATCGACCTCCTCCAGTCTCCACCTGCGATTGTTCATCCATGGGCTCCTGTTCATCCAGCCTCCACCGCTCCTCCCCCGGCTACTGTTCAACCAGCCCTCTCCACGGGGTCCTGTTCAACCACCCCTCCACGGGCTACTGTTCATCCATCCCTCCACCGGCTACTGGGGGGGGGGGGGGGGGGGGGGGGGGGGGGGGGGGGGGGGGGGGGGGGGGGGGGGGGGGGGGGGGGGGGGGGGGGGGGGGGGGGGGGGGGGGGGGGGGGGGGGGGGGG
Organism: Thinopyrum obtusiflorum; assembly: GCA_036873465.1. Lineage (NCBI taxonomy): Eukaryota > Viridiplantae > Streptophyta > Magnoliopsida > Poales > Poaceae > Thinopyrum > Thinopyrum obtusiflorum. Next base: position 44,541 of record JAAAWM010012040.1, read on the forward strand.
GGGGGGGGGGGGGGGGGGGGGGGGGGGGGGGGGGGGGGGGGGGGGGGGGGGGGGGGGGGGGGGGGGGGGGGGGGGGGGGGGGGGGGGGGGGGGGGGGGGGGGGGGGGGGGGGGGGGGGGGGGGGGGGGGGGGGGGGGGGGGGGGGGGGGGGGGGGGGGGGGGGGGGGGGGGGGGGGGGGGGGGGGGGGGGGGGGGGGGGGGGGGGGGGGGGGGGGGGGGGGGGGGGGGGGGGGGGGGGGGGGGGGGGGGGGGGGGGGGGGGGGGGGGTGTTTCTGCCTACCAGCCGTTGGATTGACATCCAACATCTGTCGTGTATCTTCTATCTCTGGTCTTCTTCCTCCAGCCGCCCAAACCAAACCACCCCATCGGCTCCGCCTGCGCCCACCTCCCATGGCTGGCTGCGCCTCCGCCGCCCTACCGTACCCTCCAACGTTGGCCAGTCCCTCCCTCTATTCCCCCACACATCCTGTTATTCTCCGGTGACATCAGCCCCAACACGCACCCGCACCCGAACCAGTCAACCCTCATACTCCCCTCCGCCTGCGACTGGACCGACGCATCTTCCACGGCTCCTGTTCATTCCGTCCGAGGCCTCGCCGTCATCCTCGGCCTTGGTTCGCTCGCCGTGCGCGGTGCGCCGCCCTCTTGCGTTGTCAATGCCGTCAACAACCGAGAGGAACAAGGATATGGCTGTACATGGAGAGGATGACAGTAGGGACCCACCAGCGTCATGGCAGTACGCAAGCAAGTGCTTTGTTATTACAAGCCCCAAAAAATGGTTCCTCCTAATGGTTGGACATCTGGGGCTCACGCCATTGTCAACGTAGTCAATAAACGAGAGAATTACACAACGAGAGGCTGACACCAGGGACCCAGCAGGTCGCGCAGTTGTTATTTACTTTTTTTTAGGAACAAGTAGTTGTTATTTATACTAGTTTTAGCGATGGATCAGGGTAACAACGGGGCTGTGCGGGGGTTGTGGCCCGTCTAGCCAGGGTTTTATTTATGCTTACCACATCATGAGCCCAGTTGTGTTTTTTTCTTGCTGAAAATGGCTAGCCCAGTTCTATTTTTTTAAAATAAATACCCAAACGAGGCCTACTTGCTTTATCAGCCCTGCTGGGCTGCAAATCTTTCAAGACGAGGAGAGAGTTTCATTCGGTTTGCCCAGAAATGGGCTGAAATGGGCTGTACATTTTTAAAACACATCAAACAGGGAATTAGTTTCATTTTTTTAATTACAAGATTTTAAATTCCATTGATTTTTATGCCTGGACAATTATTTGGATTTTATATTTATATAAATTATTTTTCAAAATAGTTTGAATGTGACTCGATATTTCGGGATTAAAAACAGTTGACCGCACCGAAATATGCAAAATTTCGTATAATTTTTAACCGTGGCCACAATATGGGGTGTAATGCTAACAAAAAGAAGATGGGCTCCAAAAAAATTCTTAAGAATTGGCAAATGGGCTGTAAATTATTAGAAATAATGGCAGATGGGATGTATGCTGTTTTCCACAGATTTGAGGCTGACTTGTGCGCCTACTACAGGTTGACGCGTATGCTTTCCTAAAAAATAAGGTTGACGCACACGCAACGCCGTGTCAACTTTGTCAACACACGAGAGCAGTGACTGTTGGATGTCCATCCAACGGCCATCGTGCTTCTTCAATCTCTGCTCTTCCTGCTCCAGCCGCTCAAACAAGCGCCGGCGGGGCTGCCTGCTCCCTCCTTCCGCGGCCGGCTATGCTGCCGCGCAGGCCTCACCGCCCCATCGTTCTCCCATCGCCGGCCTAGCCATCCCTCTACTCACCCACACCTACTGTTATTCTCCGGCGACGGCAGACGAACCAGTAAACCCTCGCACTCCCCTGCGCGTGGGAAACAACTGCCGAGTTTTCCCTGGCTCCGTGTCGTTCCCTTCCTAGGCCTCGTTGTCGTCCACCGCCCTGGTGCTCTCGGCGCGGCGTGGTCAACGTGGTCAACGAACGACATGCATCGGAAGTGGACTGTACGTGGAGAGGCTGACAGCTGGGTCCACGGCCGCACGCAAGGAAATGCCTCCTTATTACGCGCAAAATAATGATTCCTCCACCTGACAGCTGAGACCCACCGGAAGGGCCTTTGTATTTCACGAAAAAAAGTTCCCCCGCTGACAGGTCGGACCCATCAGCTATATCTTCGCACGCAAGGAAGTGCCTCGTTATTACGCACAAAAAAAATGAATACCCCCTGCTAGCTGGGACCCACCATAGTGGGAGGCTGACTTGTGGGCCTACTAAGATGACGGGGACGGAGGGCTTTTTCAACTTAGTCAATATGAACGATTCTAGCTCCAGTGACAGTACGATGTCCATCCAACGGTCGTAGTGCTTCTTCAACCTCTGGTCTTCTTGCTCCAGCCGCCCAAACAAGCATCGGCCGTGCCGCCTGCTCCTGCCTCCCGTGTCCGGCTGTGCTGCCACGGGTTTGTCAACATAGATACATTTTTTAGGTGCTTCAACATAGTTACTATAGGAGATAAATTCACAACGAAGCCGGGAGCTGGCAGGTATCATTTATTATCACTGGGGCAGCAAGTATCAGCTGGGTTTTGGGCTGCCCCGTCTAGGATTTCTTTTTTAACATGCGCAGACCACGACATGCCGGTTTGTATTTTTTTGAGGGCCGTCATGTATCGACCGGCCTATGGACCTCCCATCCGAGGTTTTATTTTTCCTGAAACATCGGCAGCCCAATTTATGTATTTTTTTGAAGAAAACGCAGAGGTATGTTCTATTTTTCTATATAAGAATAGGAACACCTGGTCCAACTTATGTTTCCGTTCTAACTATATTATATATATTTAAATTATTTTATATGTTATTATATATTATTGTTATTGTCATCATATATTTAACAGATACTTACATATGTAAGAAAACAATATCCCACATCTTATTAACTTATAAAAATAATTTCTTAACAATAAAATCCTGCATTTTTTTGGCAACGAAAATCCTGGTGATTGTGTACAAAAGCTTGGTAAGATTTAAGGACCAATGTAATAATAAATCACTTATTATTTAAATATATTTATAACAAAATGCTCAGCCCCTGTTTATTTTTTGATAACATTGCTGCGCCCAACCCAACATTATAATTAGAATCAGCCCAGCAAAATCGTGTATTTCGAGAAAGTGCAAATGGCCTATAATTTTTTAGGAAAAAAATAAATGGGCCGCATGGACGCTACATTATTTGTTCACCCAGCCCAGCAAATGGACAGTAATTCTAAAAAAAAGATCAAATTGGCTGTAAATTCTGAAAAAAATGGGTTGAATACGTGCCACATTTTGTGGGCCAATAGGTCGAAGCCAACGCAAGTCGTTGTCAACTTAGTCAACAAATGATTCTGACATCGTTAGCCGTTGGATTTACATCCAACGACCGGCATCCATCTTCAATCTCTCGTCTTCTTCCTCCAGCGCCGCCGGGACCACCTGCTCCCGCCTCCTGTTGCTAGCAGCTCTGCTTAGCATGCTTCACTGTGAAGCGCTACCCCACCGTTGGCCAGGCCATCCCTCCTCCCCTCCACACCTCCTGTTCTTCTCCACCAACTGCCGAACCACACCGCACCAGAACCAGTTAACCCTCGTACACCTCTCCGTCTGCGACTCTACTCCCACGTCTTCCCATCTCTGGCTTGTTGCTATCCGGGGCCTCGCCGTCGTCCACCACCTTGGATGCGCTCGGTGCGGAGTAGTCAACGTGGTCAATGAACGACATCCATCAGAAGTAGACTATGCGTGGAGAGGCTGACAGCTGGGTCCACGGCCGCATGCAAGGAAATGCCTCCTTATTACGCGCAAAATAATGATTCCTCCACCTGACAGCTGGGACCCACCGGAAGGGCCTCTGTATTTTGCAAAAAAACGTTCCCCCCGCTGACAGGTCGGACCGACCAGCTATATCTTCGCACGCAAGGAAGTGCCTCCTTATTACGCACAAAAAATGAATACCCCCTGCTAGCTGGGACCCACCATAGTGGGAGGCTGACTTGTGGGCCTACTAAGTTGACGGGAACGGAGGGCTTTGTCAACTTAGTCAATATGAGCGATTCTAGCTCCAGTGACCGTACTATGTCCATCCAACGTTGGTAGTGCTTCTTCAACCTCTGGTCTTGTTCCTCCAGCCGCCCAAACCAGCGCCGGTCGTGCCGCATGCTCCTGCTTCCCGTGGCCGGCTGTGATGCCGCGGAGGCCTCACCGCCCCCTACTACTCCCACCGCTGGCCAGGCCCTGCGGCGACGGCAGCCTCACACCGCAGCCGAACCAGTGAACCCTCGTACTCCTCTCCGCGTGGGCATCCACTGTCGCGTCTTCCCCGGCTCCGCGTCATCCCCTTCCTAGGCCTCGCCGTCGTCCACCGCCTTGGTGCTCTCGGCGCGGCGTGGTCAATGTGGTCAAGGAACGACTTCCATCGGAAGAGTACTGTATGTGGAGAGGCTGACAGCTGGGTCCACGGCCTCAGCAAGGAAGTGCCTCCTTAGTACGCGCAAAATAATTATTCCTCCACCTAACAGCAGGGACCCACCGGACAGGCCACAGTATTTCATGAAAAAAACGTTTCCCCCCTGACTGCTGGGACCCACCAGCTACATCTTCGCACGCAAGGAAGTGCCTGACAGTCGAGACCCACCTGGTCGAAGCATACGTAGCGATGTCATTCTGGTCGCGAACGTGTACGTACATACTGGTCGATGTAGAGGCGCGCACGTGTCGTAGTAGAGGCGCGCACGTGTGGTAGTAGAGGCGCGCACGTAGCATGTACACGTACGTACAGCGGCCAGGGTGCAAGAAAGAAAATACGGCCACGTACGTACATACGGGCGGGGCCTCGAATGCCTACTCGCACATACGTATGGCCAGGGCTCGTGTACACGGTTGTGGCTGGGTCAGAACGGAGAAACTGCGTCATCTCGTGTTCATGGGGAGGCAACGGAATGCGTCGTGTTCATCGGGAGGTAACGGAACGCGTGCTGTTCATCGGGAGCCAACCGGCTTGGATGGAATAGGTGATGGAAACGAGGCCTGGCGTACCGCAGAACGGAGGAAACGGCCTTGTGTTCGACCGGCCACAGTGGAAATGGGATCCTGTTCATCGGGAGGGGTCTGGCGTACCGCAAAACGGAGGAAACGGACCTCCTATGGTCGAAACGGGGTCCTGTTGATCGGGAGGGGTGTGGCATACCGCAAAACGGAGGAAACGGACTTGTGTTGGAGCGCTACGGTCGAAACGGGGGTCCTGTTCATCGGGAGGGGTGTGGCGTACCGCAAAACGGGACTCCACGGGATACTGTTCATCTCCACCGTCGACCTCCTCCAGCCTCCACCTGCGACTGTTCATCCACGGGCTCCTATTCATCCAGCCTCCACCGCGCGCTCCTCCACCGGCTACTATTCAACCAGCCCTCTCCACGGGGGTCCTGTTCAACCACCCATCCACGGGCTACTGTTCATCCAGCCCTCCACCGGCTACTATTCAACCAGCCCTCCACGGGGTCCTGTTCAACCAGCCCTCCACGGGGTCCTGTTCATCCAGCCCTCCACGGGGTCCTGTTCATCCACCGGCTCGATCGATCGGGGTACTGTTCATCCAGCGGCAACGGCCTCTACTACCACGGGTTCCTGTTCATCCAACCCCCCACCGGGAACTGTTCATCCAAACCCCCAACAACGCTCACTGTTCATCCAGAGGCAGCATCGATCGGCTTCAGTTAGCAGCAGTAGCGAAGGAATCGCTTGATCGGGTTCACTTAACAGCCATCGATCGATCGCTCGGGTTCAGTAATGCGTAGCCTGTAGTGCAATCGCTCGGGTTCAGTTAGAGACCAACGCCTCGCTCGGGTTCAGTTAGAGCACAATGCCTCGCACACACGCACGTACGTATGGGAGAAACGCGCATCGCTCGGCCCCCGACCACCCACCGTAATCGGGAACTCCCTGATATTTTCCTCGCCCTCGCTTCTACCACGGTTTTTTCCGTCATGGACAGCCCAAAGAATGTCATGCAGCTATGTGTCCGGCCCGCCCAGGACGAAAAGCCCATTTTCTGTCATGATTTTTTGTCATAGAAGTAGGACCCCACCACATCTATGATGATACCGGGTTTTGTCACAATTATCGTCATAGAAGTGTCATAAGTATGACAGAAAAAAATTCCGTTCGGCCCAAAATGTCACGGATGTGTCTTTTTTTTTTGTAGTGATTGTTGGTGTCAAAACCAGCAGATCTCGAGTAGGGGGTCCCAAGCTGTGTGGCATGGATCGATGGGTAACAGGAGACCGGGGACACGATGTTTACCCAGGTTCGGGCCCTCTTAATGGAGGTAATACCCTACTTCCTGCTTGATTGATCTTGATGAATATAGAGTTTACAAGAGTTGATCTACCTCGAGATCATATGTTGTGGTCTAAAACCTAAGGGTATGATGAATAATATCATAATGATCTAGCATATCCCTATCGACTAGCCCGGCCTCGGCTTATATAATGTACCAGAGGCCTAGGATAACAAGAGTCCTAGTCGAATACGTCGGTGGAGAGGAGTCCTTGTCTTGATCACCAAGTCTTGTGGAATCTTCCTCGTGTATACATCGGTTGTCCGAACTGGCCCATGAGTAAACGGCCATGGGGGTCCTCGGTCCAATCCAACTGATCGGGAGATGACATGGTGAGTACCCCCTAGTCTAGGACACCGTCACTCTTAGTGAGGTAGCTAGTATATCATAGACTAGCTAGTATCATACTCCCTCCTATCCGGTTTAGGCTGGTTGTAATGGTAGTATCATAAGCGGTATCATGCATAACTAGACTTTCTAGATGATGTGGCACACAATTAAATGAGGAAAGAGAGGATGTGGTATCATATTAAATGTTGTACTACTTTGCGTGATGCATGACAATTAATAAGGCAACCTAAGATACTAACTTATGATACTATGCATTACGGAAGTAGTATCATACACTAGTATATATCATATGCATGATACTAGTATATGATACTCCCCATTACAACCAGCCTTAGACTAGCCACAATGGGTAGTAACATGCCCATGTTACTACTCTATGTTACTACCTCTATAGTGGGGAGTAACATATGTGTGGTAACATGCAACACTTCATTTATTAGGCTATAGACTCATCTTGTCTTGATATGTGTGATGTTACTCATACTAGTAGTAACTAGCTATGTTACCGCATGCCTCTCTTTCTTCATTTATTGCTTGCCACATCATCTATTTTATCTAGATATGTGTGATGTTACTACCTATGTTACTTCCATTGTGGATAGTCTGATAGGGATCAATTCAAAAATCTCACCAACCAAGGTAGATGGTGAGTGGTGGAATACTTTTTGTAGTTTGCAAAAAACACCCATTTAATGTTTTTGTTTTCCTCAAAAAATTATGTTTTCCAATGTATTAATTGCAATACATGCATGCATAAAGTACATGCATTGGTCAACTTTCTCTTAATACTTGCATGCAATGATTTAATGCACCTTGGAATCTGAACATGTGATGGGGAACAACCAAATTGAGCCTTATAAAATGGAAAAACTAAAATTTTGAGATAAGCCTATAAACCGAAAAGGAGGGAGTATATATGCATGATACTAGTATATGATCGGTAATACCTCCGTAATGCGCACATGCATAGTATCATAAGTTAGTATCTTAGGTTGCCTTATTAATTGCCATGCATGACACAAAGTAGTACAACATTTAATATGATACGGTATCATGATATGATACCACACCCTCTATTTCCTCATTTAACTGTGTGCCACATCATCCAAAAAGTCTAGTTGGCATGCATGATACCACTTTGTGTCATGCATGGCCATAAATACGGTCATCTATGATATATACTACTCTATGATACTATATATGCACTATGAAGGTACGTACGTAGTATCATACACTAGTATCATATGCATGATACTATATATAGTATATGATACTCCCCACTATATAAGGCTGGCCATAGTGGTGGTATCATAGCCGACGATGTCATGCACTAGGAAATAGCAAGTATGCTGATGTGGCAAAGAATTAAATATATATATATAGGGTTAGAGTAACATATAGGTAGATACCGTATCATGTTAAATGCGATGCTAATTTGTGTCATGCATGGCAATAAATATGATCTATGATACTATACTCTATGTATTATACTATGCGCTATAATTAATCAAAGGTAGTATCATACACTAGTATCATATATATATGCATGATACTAGTATATGACACTCTCCACTATGAGTAGCCTAAGTATATATAGCCTAACTAAAACACCCACATGTAGTTGTAGTAGGGTTTTTGACTTTAATTAATTATATATGCACTAAAATGCAATGCAAGGTAAGTGCAAAGAATGACTTAAACATAGCAGACGACCTGAAATGGGCCGGAACGATGTAGCTAGTAACTGACGATTCGTAGTCCGAAGTGCCGCATCTCCTTTTGGAAACTATGATCCTTCTTGTGAGATGTTCCTATAGAAGGTGCGAGCACCAAAACTTGTGCCAAACTTTACCAATTTTTTTCCATGCGATCGTGAGAGCACGCGACAGTGACACAATGATTTTCGTTATTTTCTGGACTCTATATGCATTTCCTGAAATTAAAATACCAACAAGGCCTATGCCTCTGGCCGCACCCTACGGCCGAACTATTTCAAGTTTTTTCCCGTTTCTCGCACAATGAATGAAAACTCGCAAAGCGACACACAAATGATCTTGCTAACACGCACGTGTAGTTGCGACTATATATATATATACATACAAATGAGATCTCTTTTTTTTTTTGCATATTCATAGTTTGAGATTGCTAGCGAGGCCTGCCGCCTGGTAATATGTACCAGAAAATCAAACCATAGGGTACAATCGTGATTTCTTACCGTGGAAAAAAATTGGAGGCGAAACGATTAACTCAGGTTTTCATTCAAACAAAAATATGATGTTAGGTAATGTAAATGTTTTCAAAGAACACACGGTTCACTCACGAAAGCCGTGTGTCCACTAAACCGTGGCTGATGCCCCCCCCCTCTGCCACGCGCGCGATCTGAGTCGTGCGTTCTGATTGGCCAGAACCCAAACCCCACGGATCGTACGTCTGCACCGTTGGATTCTCCTTGATCGAACGGCGATCTCATCCCTTTCGACAGCACATGTAAATGTTTTCAAATATCCCCTCCCAAAAAAATGTTTTCAAATAGCACACGGTTCACACACGAAAGCCGTGTGCCTACCAAACCGTGGCAAATGCCCCTCCCTTTGCTGCGCGCGTGATCTGAGTCGTGCGTTCTGGCTGGCCAGAACCCAAACCCCACGGGTCGTATGTCTGCACCGTTGGATGCTCCCAGATCGAACGGCAATCCTCATCCCTTTCGACAGCAAATGCAGTCCGACTAGGAATTGATTTATATGCCAAAATGCACGGTAAATGCCAAAAAATGTCTTACATATAGCACACGAGACCTGAAATGCGCCAGCAAATCAAACCCGTGGTATAATTGTGATTGCTTTACATGGGAAAAATTTAGAGGCGAAACGATGAACTCACGTCTTCATTTCAAAATTAGTACGTCTTCATTTCAAACGAAATTATTCTGTTTGTGCACACGAGCGCTTAGAGGCAACCGTTTGCATAGGCCTTTCCACGCGCGCGGCGACCGGGGATATTTTTCACCCTTTTCACCTAGGCCGCCAACACCTGGAGTCCCCAACACCCCCCACCGTCCGCCCGCGTTTCACTCAACTAGTCCACCCAATCTCCATCGCCAGCTCCCCCCTCCCCCAGATCCACAGCAGAACCCTCTCCGGCGCCGCCGTGCTCACCCCGGCCGTGTGCCCGCTCTTCGGCGTCAAGCCTACCTCCACTGCCATTCCCAACACGCGGCGGCCCGCGCCTCACCGTCTTCGTTTGCTCACGAGCCACCCTCGAGCATATCGATGCAGTAACCCTCGCCTCTCTTGTGGTCTGGCCGGGTTTGCATCAAGAAGCCTGTTAGTTACTGCTCTCCATTGCGGTGAGGCAGATTTCCTCGCAATCCCTCTTCCAATTTCATTCCGTATGTTCCCAAATTGGCTATAAAATAACGGAGAGCATATATGTTCATTATCTACCTTCCTTACTACATATAAGTTGTATTTGTTCCAATAAGTTACTACCTATTTACAGATCGTGGGCGCCCGAGTCACACAAACTTAACAAATTAGCCGTACATTTTCTAAATTATTGCATGGCATGTTTATAAAGCTTGATACCAAGCTGTTAGTTTTATGCTTATCCTCCTTTCCTGAGTTTCGCATGTGTTCTTTGTAGATGCCGAGTAGCAGCGACAGCACTCATGCTTCAGGCGATGTATCTTCATCTGATTCGGACAACCTAGGTCTTCAGCAGATTGTGAGGGATCAAGTAATCTTGAACGGGATAGAGCTGCAGCAATTACCCTTCCGGTCAGGACATGGAGGAATGCTCCAAGGAAGCCCACACACCAGCCTAAAGGTGTATATGAAGTAACCGAGATTGATTTAAAGTCTTGGGCTCCAACTAAACCAGATAAAGCACGCACGAGGTTCAGGAGTGTGTGTGGATTTGTTGGCAGGGCAAGGCTCAACATTAATATGCCGGGGTTTTGGAAGGCTGACACAAAAACACGGCGAAGGATAGTCTGGGAGATCATGGATCACTTCAATGTTCCAGAGCAGTGGAGAATGCAGGTGGAACACGCTGCACTGAAGAAGGCTAGGGATGCTTGGAGAAACTGGAAGAACGTGATGTACAAGAAGTACTTGAGTGAAGGCAAGGACCCAATCCCCGCATACCCCCAAATTACAAAGGCAGACTGGGCAGAATTCAAAAGGGTCAGGGCAACTAAAGAGTTTGTTGAGAAGAGTTTCAAGCAATCGGAACTTCAGAAGAAGAACATGCACCCCCACCGTATAGGTGTGGCAGGATACTACGGCATGAAACTGATATGGGAATAGGAGGACAAAGAAGCAGTAGCGGCGGGTGGGAATCCGGCCTTTAGTGAAATTAGGGGCGAACGTGCCAGAGATTACTTGCGGGCATGTGCAAAGAGGCGTGATGACGGAACTTATTACTTTGAAAACTCACGTGACGCCGAACTGTATCAAGTGATGTTAGAGGCTTCCAAGATCCCTGGAAGGTTCTATAGGAACTCAGGGCCATGTGACATTCTGTCCATTGCTCTGGAAACAAAAGAGCCCCCTGGCCGTGCAAGGGGTATAGGTGTTAATGTCCCGCACAAGAGGGCTTTCACACTCAGCAAAGAAGAGAGGCTCAGCATGAAAAAAGCAAGGAGTGAAATGAAGCAGAATGCATTGTATGAAAGGTTGAGGAAGGAGATTTATCCGGTTGTTCCAAAGGATGTTGAGGAGTTAATGATGATGCAGAAGACTCTAACACTGACAGATAGCCAGCAGATGGGAGGGGAGGCGGGCATGGAGGATGCTGCTTATTGCGCGACAACACTGCACAAGAGTAGCTGTGCATCAGCTGACCCCAGCGACACTGAGACTGCAGCTGCTCGTGATGATGCTATATCTGATCTATCTGGAATGAAAGACAGACTAAAGGGCGTGCTTACACATTATGAAGGTACATTAAAATGTGCAACAGCCTGGGTTTGCCCACCCTTCTTGTAAGATGACCTCTTCTTGGACAATGTGCCATTGAAGCCGGGCTGTGTGAAGTGCTACATGACTGAAGTAAAGCCTGGATTCAATGAATTTGCCCTCAAGAATGTCCTAGGAGACTTCGATGAGCAAAGGACCTTGGGAGAAACACTGTTACATCACATCCAGAGGCCACGGAAGGAAATAGAATTCATCAATGAGATCCCTGAAGCCCCGCCAAGAGCAACCACTATCGCCCCTCAAGCGGTGACGCTCTCCTTGCCACAGCAGCTCTCGCGGGCTGATGGATCAACCTGTGATCAGCCGGCCCGACTTTGTGGCGTATAGGCCATGTCATCCTCCGCCCCAAAGTAGCCAGTGGCAAGGCCTACAACTGCTGAAGACGCACCACCGGTTCAGATGCCGGCCGCTGAAGCAGCGGGGGGAGACCCAACTGCAGCACATGCTTCGTAGACCAACCTGGTGGAACAGACTGCTAAGCAGTCTGATGCTTTGGAACCGCCTGCTAAGCGGTCTGTAGGTCCAGAACCGACTGCTCATCAGTTCGTCGGTCCGCAATCGCGTGATCAGCATACCAATGCGTCAGCACTTCCTGCTCAACAAACCAACGCGTTGGCACGGCCTCCTCAGCACACCGACAGGTTGGCACCACCTGCGCAGAAACCCGACATAGCTTCAACGCATGGTCAGCATTCCGATGCCTCTGCTCCTATAGCCCAGCAGTCCGTCACAGCAGCACCGCCAGCTCAGTGGTCTGGCATAGATAAACTGTCTGCTAAGCAGTCCGTCCAAGCCTCACCGTCTGCTCGGCAGTCTACCTTGCAGGCAACCAGACGTTCTGCCAGAAATGCTTCAAGTACCAAGAAGTAAGTTGCCAAAAAGGCTAGACCCACGAACACGAGGAAGCACGGCGGGAAAGTGAAGAGGAAAGAGAACGATTGCCTCTTACTTAAAGCACTCATCGCCCAGAACCAAATTAACAGCAGCTTGTTCGAATCGGGGAGTAATATTATTTCTGACGCCATGGACGATGAAGAAGTATGTTTCTTGCTTGCTAAAAGTAAAGCAGACGTACTTCAAGCACGCTATTATGTCCATGGCCAGCCATTTCTTGTTGGCGAATACTTTGATGAGTGCAGCTCCAGTTACCTCAAGTTACATGAATATTGCATGGATCTAATGTCAGCAGGTCATCATGGTTTGCTAGTCCACTACAACAGAGATCATTTCTGACACGATGCTGGTTCCATTGATGTGAGTTTCAAGGACTTACATCTCTTCTTCAACTTCAACGTGCTCGATGCCACTCTTGTTAGATGCCTGATTTTGTAAGTACTTAACAAACTCTGATCAACTTCTCCATACAAGGCTGTAAATGATAAACAGCTAACTGCATTTTATTCCACTCAGGGGATTGAACGCGCAGAGAAGAAAAAGGGAGAGTGTGTATTTCATAGATCCTGAATTAGAAAATGGCACAACAATACATGGTAAGGACCTACGAGACCGGGCCGTTAACACGGTCGTCCGTCTCTTCGAAAACACGTCCCATGCAGAATCATTTCTCTGGCCATATCATGAACGGTATGTCAAGTAAACAACCATGCATACACTTATCATCTTTCAGATTTCGACATAATTCGTAAGTTCATGGCTTTCTTAATACGTAGCACTCACTGGATATTGGTATTCATTGTTCCAAACAAGAACACAGTTTACTACATCGATTCTCTCAGAGAGTCAATAAACGCTCAGGATCTGACGCATCTTCAACAATTCATGGATAGGTATTGAATTCTATGATGTTGAAATTAATTTGCATTCATATCTGGTTCAATAATTGATGTTGTCAAAATTCATCATCATTTGCAGTGTGCTCGCATTGTGGAAAACTAAACCAGGGAACCTGTTCAAGAGGGAACTACCTCTGCAGCACGAGATCGTTTCTCCGGTAACACACCGAAATCCGTTATTTTCGGAAAATTTATCCAACAGTCTGCAAATACCTTTCCTTACGCTAGTCAAATGTTCAAGTTTCTAAATAAACCTCTTTCTATTTTGTCCAAAGAAAAAATAATACATCTAACACCGGTTAGGTTGTTCCTAACAGGACAAATACATGACTAATTCTGTACAAAAAATTTCAGTTTCCTCAGCAAGAAGCAGGGACCAACCTTTGTGGATACTATGTTTGCAGACACATGATCTCCATCTGCAAATCTGCTGATAGTTGTGATGATCCTCGCGAATTAGTACCAGTAAGTCTATCTTAATTAATATCTTCTACTCCACTCATATGGCACATTCTGATCTTAAAAATACTGCAGCTCATGTTAAAACCGAGGACCCCTGAACCGCTCCCGGCTGGTGAATTGTTGATGGTTCAAAGATTTATCAGTGACTTCTTCCTGGATCACTACATCAATCCCACTGGTGATAATGAAGATTTCAGCATGCCTTCTCCTGAAACCTTGAGTAAGAGTTAGCCGCTAAACATATAACGCATGGATCCATTGTTTTCCATCTGATGAGATCTTCGTATTTCGTACACTATGATTAATTATGTAATGCATATATGTGTGGACAAATCATTGGAATTTAGCTACCATATGTTCAATTGCAATTGTTGCGAAATCTGATGAATGTTCTTCCTATGGACACTATTTGTTCAATTGAATATTGTGGCGAATTTGCTTTTTGCGTGCCGATTCAAAATGGGATATTTTTGTTTATTTGTTCAATTGAATATTGTGGCGAATTTGCTTTTTGCATGCCGATTCAAAATGTGATATTTTTGTTTATTTGTTCAATTGAATATTGTGGCGAATTTGCTTTTTGCATGCCGATTCAAAATGGGATATTTTTGTTTTAACCTGGCAATTGCTCCACACACGGTTCAACTAAATGAGTGTGTGCGATCCACATCGGAAAGCATACGTCAATCGTAGCGGAACCCTCAGTGATACACAGCATATCGCAAATGATTTGCAGCGCTACTACGTGTGCGTAGGGTCTCCGGAACCATTTGTGATATCGCGTTATCGCACACGAGAACTCGGAGTAAACCGTGCCCAATGTAAAATACAATCCCAGTCGTAATTTTTTCAGGAAACGTGTGGGATCCCAAACGAAAAGCACACGTCACTCTTGCGACAACCGTCGGTGATACCCAACAAATCACAAACGGTCTGCAGCACTTGTATGTGTGCAAAGGGGCTCCTGAACCGTTTGTGATAGAACATTATCGCAGACGGTAATTATTGGTAAATGTGTGTGATGGAGTCTTGCATGGCAGACGGGTTACACAGAAAACTCGTGTGCGATGGGGCACAAATCGCACACAGTTCATATGTTGGCTCGTGTACCTTACATACTGTTTCCCAAACGGTTCATTACGACAGACCGTATGGTTTCACTATGTCATTAGAAACGTTTAATCACCGATGCCACACGTGCGAAAGAATTTAGTGTGTGCTGCATCGCACACGATTATATTTTGGAAGGCCTCTGGATCACTGCTCCATATCCCCGATGGTTTTTGGGTCGTGTGGGAAGGACACCCTATCGCCCACACTCACTTGGCGACGGTCCTCGCGGAAAGGGGTTAAAACCATTTGTATAGCACCGACGCGTACTAGTGCGTGTTCTAGGTGGCGTGAGTTGTGAAACTATTCCACATTGTTTTAAATGAAGGCCAAACTCGTAACTCAAATATTCGCCTCCACGATCAGATCGTAGAAACTTTATTTTCTTGTTACAATGATTCTCCACTTCACTATGAAATTCTTTGAACTTTTCAAATGTTTCAGACTTGTGTTTCATTAAGTAGATATACCCATATCTGCTCAAATCATCTATGAAGATCAGAAAATAATGATACCCGCCACGAGCCTCAACACTCATTGGACCGCATACATCGGTATGTATTATTTCCAATAAGTCAGTGGTTCGCTCCATTGTTCCGGAGAACGGAGTTTTAGTCATCTTGCCCATGAGGCATGGTTCGCAAGTATCAAATGATTCATAATCAAGTGATTCCAAAAGCCCATCTGCATGGAGTTTCTTCATGCGCTTTACACCAATATGACCTAAACGACGGTGCCACAAATATGTTGCACTATCATTATCAACTTTGCATCTTTTAGCATCAATATTATGAATATGTGTATCACTACGATCGAGATTCAATCAACCATTTACATTGGGTGTATGACCATAGAAGGTTTTATTCATGTAAACAGAACAACAATTATTCTCTGACTTAAATGAATAACCGTATGGCAATAAACATGATCCAATCATATTCATGCTCAACGCAAACACCAAATAACATTTATTTAGGTCCAACACTAATCCCGAAGGTAGAGGGAGTGTGCGATGGTGATCTTATCAACCTTGGAATCACTTCCAACACACATCGTCACCTCGCCCTTAACTAGTGTCTGTTCATTTTGCAACTCCTGTTCCGAGTTACTAATCTTAGTAACTAAACCGGTATCAAATACCCTGGGGTTACTATGAACACTAGTAAAGTCCACATCAATAACATGTATATCAAATATACCTTTGTTCACTTTGCCATCCTTCTTATCCGCCAAGTATTTGGGGTAGTTCCGCTTCCAGTGACCATTCCCTTTGCAGTAGAAGCACTCAGTTTCAGGCTTAGGTCTAGCTTTGGGCTTCTTCACGGGAGTGGCAACTTGTTTGTCATTCTTCTTGAAGTTCCCTTTCTTTTCCTTTGCCCTTTTTCTTGAAACTAGTGGTCTTGTTAACCATCAACACTTGATACTCTTTCTTGATTTCTACCTTCACTGATTTCAGTATCGCGAAGAGCTCGGGAATCATTTTCGTCATCCCTTGCATATTATAGTTCATCACAAAGTTCTAGTAGCTTGGTGATAGTGACTAGAGAATCTGTAAATCACTATCTTATCTGGAAGATTAACTCCCACTTGATTCAAGCGATTGTAGTGCCAAGACATTCTGAGCATATTCTCACTAGCTGAGCTATTTTCCTCCATCTCGTAGGCAAAGTACTTGTCAGAGGTCTCATACCTCTTAACACGGGCATGAGTCTGAAATATCATTTTCATCTCTTGGAACATCTCATATGCTCCATGGCGTTCAAAACATTTTTGAAGTCCCGGTTCTAAGCCGTAAAGCATGGTGCACTAAACTATCAAGTAGTCATCATACCGAGCTTGTCAAACGTTCATAACGTCTGCATCTGCTCCTGCAATTGGTCTATCACCTAGCGGTGCATCAAGGACATAATTCTTTTGTGCAGCAATGAGGATAATCCTCAGATCATGGACCCAGTCCGCATCATTGCTAGTATCATCTTTCAACTTAGTTTTCTCTAGGAACATATCAAAAATAATACGGGGGAGCTATACGCGAGCTATTGATCTACAACATAGATATGCTAATACTATCAGGACCAAGTTCATGATAAATTAAGTTTAATTAATCATATTACTTAAGAACTCCCACTTAGATAGACATCCCTGAAGTCATCTAAATGATTACGTGATCCATATCAACTAAACCATGTCCGATCATCACGTGAGATGGAGTAGTCTTCAATGGTGAACATCTCTATGTTGATCATATCTACTATATGATTCACGTTCGACCTTTCGGTCTCCAGTGTTCCGAGGCCATGTCTGTACATGCTAGGCTCGTCAAGTTTAACCCGAGTATTCCGCATGTGCAAAACTGTCTTGCACCCGTTGTATGTGAACATAGAGCCTATCACACCCGATCATCACGTGGTGTCTCAGCACGAAGAACTTTCGCAACGGTGCATACTCAGGGAGAACACTTATACCTTGAAATTTAGTTAAGGGATCATCTTATAATGCTACCGCCATACTAAGCAAAATAAGATGCATAAAAGATAAACATCACATGCAATCAAAATACTCCCTCCATCCCAAAATAAGTGTCTCAACTTTGTACTAGCTCTAGTACAAATTTGTACTAAGCTCAAGACACTTATTTTGGGACGGAGGGAGTATGTGACATGATATGGCCATCATCATCTTGTGCCTTTGATCTCCATCTCCAAAGCACCATCATGATCTCCATTGTCACCGGCTTGACACCTTGATCTCCATCGTAGCGTCGTGGTCGTCTCGCCAACTATTGCTTCTACAACTATCGCTAACGCATAGTGATAAAGTAAAGTAATTACATGGCGTTTGCATTTCATACAATAAAGCGACAACCATAAGGCTCCTGCCAATTGCCGATAACTTTTACAAAACATGATCATCTCATACAACAACGTATATCACATCATGTCTTGACCATATCACATCACAACATGCCCTGCAAAAACAAGTTAGACGTCCTCTACTTTGTTGTTGCAAGTTTTACGTGGCTGCTGCGGGCTTCTAGTAAGAACCGTTCTTACCTATGCATCAAAACCACAACGATTTTTCGTCAAGTGTGCTGTTTTAACCTTCAACAAGGACCGGCCGTAGTCAAATTTGATTCAACTAAAGTTGGAGAAACAGACACCCGCCAGCCACCTTTATGCAAAACAAGTTGCATGTCTATCGGTGGAACCGATCTCATGAACGTGGTCATGTAATGTTGGTCCGGGCCGCTTCATCCAACAATACCACCGAATCAAAATACGTTGGTGGTAAGCAGTATGACTATTATCGCCCACAACTCTTTGTGTTCTACTCATGCATATTATCTACGCATAGACCTGGCTCGGATGCCATTGTTGGGGAACGTAGCATGCAATTACAAAAAAATTCCTACGATCACGCAAGATCTATCTAGGAGATGCATAGCAACGAGAGGGGGAGAGTGTGTCCACGTACCCTCGTAGACCGAAAGCGGAAGCGTTAGGTTAATGCGGTTGATGTAGTTGAACGTCTTCACGATCCAACCGATCTAGTACCGAACATACGGCACCTGCGACTTCAGCACACGTTCAGCTCGATGACGTCCCTCGAACTCTTGATCCAGCAGAGGGTCGAGGTATAGTTTCGTCAGCACGACGGCATGGTGACGGTGATGGTGAAGTGATCCGCGCAGGGCTTCGCCTAAGCACTACGTGAATATGACCGGAGCCGTAAACTATGGAGGGGGGCGCCGCACACGGCTAACAATGTTTGTTGTGTGTTCTAGGCGCCCCCTCCCCATGTATATATAGGTGGGAGAGGGAGGGGAGCAGCCTTGGGGTGCCCCAAGTAGGAGGAATCCTACTTGGGGGCCTCCTCCAATTCGGCCTCCCCCTTTCCTTATCTCCGGAGGGGGGAAGGGAAGAGGGGAGAGGGGAAAGGAAGGGGGAATCCTATTCCCTCTATTTCCTTTCCTCCTCCCCTTTTCCTTTCTCCACTTAGATCGGCCCATATGGGGGTGCACCAGCCCACAAGGGGCTGGTATGTCCCACCATAGGCCCAATAAGGCCCATATCTTTGCCGGGGGGTGCCCGAAACCCCTTCCGGTGACCCGATACGTACTTGGTACCCCCGGAACACTTATGGTGTCCGAATACTATCGTCCTATATATGAATCTTTACCTCTCGGCCATTTTGAGACTCCTCGTCATGTCCATTATCTCATCCGGGACTCCGAACAACATTCGGTCACCAAATCACATAACTCATATAATACAAAATCATCATCGAACGTTAAGCGTGCGGACCCTACGGGTTCGAGAACTATGTAGACATGACCGAGACACCTCTTCGGTCAATAACCAACAGCGGAACCTGGATGCTCATATTGGTTCCCACATATTCTACGAAGATCTTTATCAGTCGTACCGTAATGACAACATACGTTATTCCCTTTGTCATCGGTATGTTACTTGCCCGAGATTCGATCGTGGTATCTTAATACCTAGTTCAATCTCGTTACCAGCAAGTCTCTTTACTCGTTCCGTAATGCTTCATCCCACAACTAACTCATTAGTCACATTGCTTGCAAGGCTTATTATGATGTGCATTACCGAGAGGGCCCAGAGATACCTCTCCGATACTCGGAGTGACAAATCCTAGTCTCGATCTATGCCAACCCAACAAACACCTTCGGAGATACCTATAGAGCATCTTTATAATCACCCAGTTACGTTGTGATGTTTGATAGCACACAAGGTATTCCTCCAGTATCCGGGAGTTGCATAATCTCATAGTCAAAGGAATATGTATATGCCATGAAGAAAGCAATAGCAATAAAACTTAACGATCATTATGCTAAGCTAACGGATGGGTCTTGTCCATCACATCATTCTCCTAATGATGTGATCCCGTTCATCAAATGACAACACATGTCTATGGTTAGGAAACTTAACCATCTTTGATTAACGAGCTAGTCTAGTAGAGGCTTACTAGGGACACTGTGTTTTGTCTATGTATCCACACATGTATCAAGTTTCCGGTTAATACAATTCTAGCATGAATAATAAACATTTATCATGATATAAGGAAATATAAATAACAACTTTATTATTGCCTCTAGGGCATATTTCCTTCAGATATAATGGGCATAAGGTAACAAGTGGTAAATAGCCCAAAGTCGTGTGAGAGCCAAGTAAAAGGAATGCGCGAAGGGAACGGTGGTAAGGATAATACACGGGATCCCAAATCATCATTGCTCTCAAGAGCTCGTTTCATCAACTCATGGGATTGTGAGGTTGACGAGTATTCATGAGTACCTATACAAAACAAAGGCAAAGGGAAAATTGTGTGTGCGTGGTATATGTACACATCATCCATTATGATGCATACATGCATGTGTTGGTTAGCAAAAAATATCCAATGCTCAAATAAATGAGATGCATGATATAGAAACATTTCATCCATCATGATAGGTTTGTTGTTATGTATAGCATAATGGAGACTCAAATTTTGGAAGGCATCATATGAAACACCTAGAGCATTGTGATGAATGGTATGCATATGGTGCACACAATGGGGGCATTTATGCAATCTATAACCAATCTGATGGCATGGAATTTGTAATGCATCACCATATTCATGTGTAGCAGTTTTATTCATGGGATGATGCACACAATGTATGGATTCATGTGATGTGCAATCATTTTCATGGTATGGCATACAGGATGAATTGCACAAATTTTGCAAAGGTAGCATAGTAATATCACCGCAAGAGAAACACATACCAATAACCATGACCTAGTCATCTATGCCATAAGTGCAAATGGGATTTATTTTAATGGGGCATGCATAGTTACTACGGTGAGTTTGTAATGATGTGGGAGATCTCACTCATAGCATATGACAAGTTTAAAGGATTGTCAAACATAATGTTACCAATAGAATTTTCACATGATATCCTATGGAGCATAGCATCACAACTAGCCAATTCAACAAGCTCATCATCATATTCATCATAAATGGGTGGCATATCAAAACAAGACATAGTATGCGATGAATCCATAAGGTTATTGATACGTCTCCAACGTATCTATAATTTTTGATTGTTCCATGCTGTTATATTATCACTCTTCGATGTTTTATATTCATTTCATAGCAACTTTATATAATTTTTTGGGACTAACCTATTGACATAGTGCCCAGTGCATGTTGCTGTTTTTTGCTTGTTTTTACTTCGCAGAATATCCATATCAATCGGAGTCCAAACGCAGCGAACTTTTTGGAGATTTTTTTTGGACCAGTAGATGCCTTGGGGGCCAAAAAAGCACCTGGGGGGAGGCCCGTGGGGACCACAACCCACCAGGGCGCGCCCACGGGGGTTGTGGGGCCCAAGGGGGTCTCCTCCACCGCCTCTTCGCCCTATAAATTCCCAAATATTCCAGAAACCCTAGGGGAGTAGACGAAACACAATTCCAGCCACCGCAAGTTCCAGAACCATGAGATCCAATCTAACACCATCATAGAGGGGTGCATCATCCTCATTAGTGCCTCTCCGATGATGCGTGAGTAGTCCACCATAGACCTACGGGTCCGTAGGCAGTAGCTAGATGGCTTCCTCTCTCTCTTTTGATTCTCAATACAATGGTCTCTTGGAGATCTATTTGATGTAACTCTTTTTGTGGTGCGTTTGTTGGGATTCGATGAACTTTGAGTTTATGATCAGATCTATATCCATGGATATTATTTGAGTTTTATTTGATCTCTTATATGCATGATTATTTATAGCCTCATATTTCTTCTTCAAATCTTTGGTTTAGTTAGGCCAACTAGATCGATTTTTCTTGCCATGGGAAGAGGTGCTTTGTGATGGGTTCGATCTCTCGGTGTTCTTTCCCAGTGATAGAAGGGGCAGCAAGGCACGCATGTATCGTTTCTATTAAGGATAACAACATGGGGGCTATTCCTACATGAATAGATCTCGTCTACATCATGTCATCATTCTTATTGCATTACTCCGTTTCTCCAGGAACTTAATACACTAGATGCATGCTGGATAGCGGTCGATGTGTGGAGTAATAGTAGTAGATACAGGCAGGAGTCGGTCTACTAATCTTGGATGTGATGCCTATATATTGATCATTGCCTTGGATATCGTCATAATTATTCAATGTTCCATCAATTGCCAATGGTAATTTGTGTACCCACCGTGTGCTATTTCTCGAGAGAAGCCACTAGTGAAATCTACGGCCCCGGGGTCTATTCTTTATCATATTTGCTTTCCGATCTATTATTTGAAACTTTTATTTTCAGATCTATTATTCCAAAAAACCAAAAAAATACCTTGCTGCACTTTTTTATTAATTATTTTATTTCACGTTTTATCGAGGGCTATTTATCCAATCTACCACAAATTTATCTATCTTTTTACCGTGGAGGGATTGACAACCCCTCTTACGCGTCGGGTTGCAAGTATTTGTTCTTTGTGTGCAGGTACCGTTTACATAGTGTTGCTTGGTTCTCCTACTAGATTGATACCTTGGTTTCACAACTGAGGGAAATACCTATCGTAGCTCTACTGCATCATCCCTTCCTCTTTGGGGAAATATCGACGCAGTTTCAAGCGACATCAATGATCAACATCATGCAATCAATCATTTGCAAGATAGTCCACTAGTGGGACAAGTGAAGGTCCATCACCTATATTACCTTTAGAGCTCCGCTCATGTGTTGTAGGTGAGGTTGCCAAAATTGACTGTCACTGCCCTAGAGTTTGCATGTAACTAGAGGCCTTGCATCCATGCATCATGTCTAGTTAAATTTGAAACTTGAAATGGGGATGTTCAAACCCTAGCACCAAATGGAATTCAACTAGGTTCAATCCAAAATCTTTTTCAATGACACAAAATGCCCTTCAAAAACGTTCATAATTTAAGGAAAGGGGTGAAAACCTTATCCAGAGATTATGCACATTTTTCCATGGCATTTGTGGCCTTTGATTTAATTCATTACTTATTTAAATTGGAGCTATTAAATGCTATAAAATAAATTGTGGCTCCAATAATTCCGAAGCTTTGTGTGAGCCCCTGGAATAATTCATTTGGCACCCACAAAAAGTTTCAGCATTTACAAAGTTGATTTGGTTCAGTAACCAAATTCAAAACAAACCTGCAAAATAGAAAAACGGAACAAAATTAGAACTAGAGAGAGAGAACTGACCTAGCCTTACCAGGCGGCCCAGCTTCGCGGCCCAGCCCACCAGGGGCACTCCCGTCTTCTTCCCCATGCCAGCGCACGAAGCAGCTCGGTGGCGAGCGCTGGCACGCGCCTGGCCACCTCCTGCTTGCTAGATCGCTGCTGGAGACGGCCCCGAGCGCCACGACACCCCTGGAACCCCCCTCGACCTCTCCCCGTGCTTCTCCCCCTCCTTTGTCTCTCTCCGCCGCTTTCCTCGCCCGCGTTCGAGGCCACCGACGAGCACCACCGCAACCACCGCGCAAGCCTCGCCTCTCCGCTGCGTCCAGTCGCTCAGCCGACGTCCGTGTCCTCTCCACGCTAACTAAAGCAAGCCGAGGAGCACCAGGTCGTCGCCTTTGAGCTCGTCACCGCCGCATCTGCTCGCCGGACTTCACCGATCGATTCACTGTCTCCGACGGGTCCCCGAGCCCGCTGAACCACTCTCCGACCTCCCTGTGAGCTACCGCATCTCCCCCTTCTCTTTCTGCTGCTGTTTGCACACTCTGGCTAGCCCCACCACCTTGCCCGAGAACCCCTCGCCGCCGGCCATGGCACCGCCGCCGCCATAGCTGCTGTCGCTCGCGTCCGAACCCATCAACGAGCTCTGCATGTGCCTAGGAGACGAACACCACCACTAGTTCTTCCTCTCGTGCTCTGTGGCGCCGTCTTCATCGACGCCCGAGCTTCGGCCACCGCCTGGCTCGACGCCACCGCCGCTACGGTCCACCTCGCTCCCTCCCGTGGCCACCACTGGATGCGCGCGTGCGCCAGCAATCCATAGCCGCAAACCTCGCTCGAAACCGTCGCCCGTAGATCAATCCCGAGCGGACTCCACCGCGGCTTGAGGTCGCCGCCGGCCAAACTCTGGTGTGCCGACGTGGCCGCGTAATTAGTGCCAACCACCGCCAGCTAAACCACCCACAGACGCTGACAGTGGGCCCCACAGATGGTCAAAGTGTGGGTCAACACGCTATTTAACCAGAATACGCCACTATGTCACTGATGTGTGGACCCCACACGTCAGGTTTGACCTAGACCCACCCTGTTGACTTGTTGATGTCACACCGACATCATGCTGACGCAGTTAACAATTTTCTGGATTAAAAATAATCCAGGAAATTCCAGGAAATGTTTAAAACTTAAAAATTCGTAGAAAATAAAGTATAACTCAGAATGAAATAAATTATATATGAAAAATTATCAGAAAAATCAAATGAATCTGTTTATTGCATTTTCATGCATGTTTGAACAACTTAAAGCTACTGTATATGGCAACTTGAACAAATGGCATTTGAAATGTCACATATGGAGTTTGGTTTTGAACCTTGTGTTCAAACCAACTTCATTTAACTTGTTGCTAGTTGCATTAGCTCAATCAACAGCATATTGCCATGTCACATTCATGCATCATATTGCTACATTGCATTGATTGTGTTCCCTCTTGTTTGCTGGTGTTTGTTCCCTCTCAGTGGACGTTGTTCCGACGTTGTGATTGTTGACACTGATGAAGAGCTATACTATCTTCAGAAGTGCCAGGCAAGCAACCCCCATTGAACATTCCAATACAATCCCACTCTCTCGCTCTTGCTCTCTTTTACTACATTAGGACAACAATGTTTCAACTGTTACATGCTGCGGTAGTTGAACCCCTTTCCTCTGCATGACCTGTCTTTGCCACAGTAAATAGTTGAAACCCACTAGCATGAGTAGGAGTTGTTTGAGCCATGATGTGCCTACTCATTTATGCTTGCTTGTCATGCCTGCTATTGCTTAGAGTTGTGTCAGGTCTGATTCATCGGGGATGAATTGGAATGTGGTCATCTTGTCCTATTGTTGAGAGCTAAGTGTGTGAACACGATTTGGTAAAGGTAGCGGTGAGAGGCCATGTAGGAGTACATGGTGGGTTGTCTCATTGAAACTGTCCTCAGGAACTGAGTTCTGTGTTTGTGATCCAAGAACAACTACTACCACACGTTGGGCCCTGAAATATGACCCCGCTCGACTTATTAACCCCCCTGTCGTCTGTCTAGGAGTTGCAGGTAGTTTCTGGTGTTTGTAGTATGCTGGAGGCCATGTGTAGTGCTGACCCTAGGGGTGGGCTATGATCTCTGTTGGAAAAGGCAGTGCCTAGAAGGCGCCTAGGCATGCCTAGGCACTAGGCAATGGCCAAACGCCTCGCCTAGGGCATAAGCAGAAGTCTAGGCAGAGCAAGTAAGAAATTGTCTACCTAGGCGAGAAATCATAACATATTGCACTGATATGCCAAAAGGGCCATATTCCAATGATAGTAGCTGGTAGTTAACATACTTATATGCCCTGAATTAATAAAATACACATAATAACCACATATACACCTTGATAGTAAAAATTATATAACCGCCTAGGCTGCGCCTAGCGCGCTTAAGCACCGCCTAGGCACTAGGCGAAGGCCAACCGCCTCGCTTACGCCTACCGCTTTTTCCAACCTTGGCTATGATGCGGTAGGCAAGTGGCCCAGTGTACCGAGATGCCCGTTTGGTGCCTCGGGAACCCTGCACACATCGTTCGGGGCCGTAGTGGAAACCTCGGCCGGACTCCCTGTGGATGGAACCTGAATAGGCGATAAACCTGGACTAGAGACTTGTGTGGTTAGTCAGGTCGTGGTCTACACCCACGTCGGCTTCCGCTTGAAGTCAGACAAGCAAATGTCATGTGCAGACGCTAAGTGGTGGAAACATGTGTGAAGAAGTACACCCCTGCAGGGTTATAAATGATTTATTCGAATAGCCGCGTCCGCGGTAATGGACTACTGGGTTGCTTATGCAGTTCATAGACAAGTGAAAGTGGATACTCTAAAATATGCAAGATAAGCATGAGTGCTATGGATAGCCTTCTCGTAGGGAGACGGGAGTGGATCCATAGTGGTGTATTGATATCATAAATATGTGGACTCGTGTGCGCCGCCTCAAAAGAGTTACCAGCAGTCATGGTACAGGATAGCCACTGAGTCAAGCTGGCTTGCTGCAGTTAAACTCCACCACCCCTTTGTTGATACTGATGCATATGTAGCTAGTTCTGATGTAAGTCTTGCTGGGTACATTTGTACTCACGTTTGCTTAATTTATGTTTTTGCAGAGAGACTTTAGTCTCACTAGTAGTTCAGCGTGGACCTCGACGTTTAGCTTGTTACCTCAGCTATGATCTTGTACCCTTGGGAGGGTCTTGTAGATAGTCAGGCTTATCAGCCTTTTTCATTTGTAGTTGTCTGTACTCATACATGTTATGCTTCGGTTGCTTGTATGCTCTGTATGTTGGGTCAGGTGACCCCTGTTTGTAATAAATGTTATGACTGCTCTTCTGGGCCTTTATCTATATGAGTTGTTGAGTTATGTTGTGATGCCATGTTGTATCTATGCATATCGTGCATGTTATGCGTACGTGTAACGTGTATTTGTATGTGTGGGATCCGACAATCTAGTTGTTTGTTCTTGGTAGTCTCTCTTATGGGGAAATGTCTCCTAGTGCTTGCACTGAGCCATGGTAGCATGCTACTGCTCCGGAACACATGGGATGATCGGCATGTGTCCTTCTTTGCTCTTGTGTCTGTCCCTTCGGGGAAATGTCAGGCGGTGTTTTACTGGAGTCCTTGTAGCTTGCTATGACTCGGTTGCACATGATGTTGACCGACACATGCATTGCTGGGTCATGTATGCTTGTCCCTGTAAGTTAGTGCCACCTTAGGTTTACGACTAGTCATGTCGGCCCGGGTTCTCTGTCATATGGTTGCTAGCGACACTATCATATACGTGAGCCAAAAGGCGCAAACGGTCCCGGGCCAGGTAAGGTGGCACCCGTGGGAATACATTGCGTGAGGCCGCAAAGTGATATGATGTGTTACATGCTAGATCGGTGTGACTTAGGATCGGGGTCCTGACAGCTTTGGTATCAGAGCCTGATTGCCCATAGGATTACCAAGCCAAACTGGTCAAAGTCGAGTCTAGAAATGCTTTAGTTATATAAGGGGATTGATTGTGGAAGGGAACGTAAGGCTCTTTTTACTCCTTTACCTTATGTCCTTCTGATCTGAGTCACCCTCATCTTTTCTACGGGGTTAAGAAACTAGGCTTTTCATCTATCTATCTATCAGGATCACGTGTTACTAATCCATAGACTTGTAGGAATGTTGGATTCAAGCCTCGGTTTAGTTCTTACTACCTCCGTGTGTTGACAGTTGCTCTCGGAACATTGATATTGTGATGTTGAGTGGTTATGCCACCATTTTGCAGGATGTCTCGAAAACTTTTTTAAGCATTTACAGCCATTATGCTGTCCGAGTCATCCCAGGTTTCTAATGCACTTGCAAATCTTTCCTCCATGTTCCCGATGTCCTTCTCGAATCGGTGTGTTGAGGTACTCCATTGCCTCGACGTATATGTTGAAGCTATTATTATGACTCTAGGGTATCCTAGAGAACCACCCAGTAATATGGCCATGTTTTGTGTTCCCAGTGTGATGATTCTGGCCGTCATTCTCGAAAGCATCCCGTGATGCCATTTACTTAGTAAGCATTCTATTCCTGGGTTTTGAACCCGAGATTCACCCTACTCATTCATGTTGGTAGTGTTTGCTAGTTCCTTTAGGTTATTAGTAACCTTTGCGATAGTCCTCGAGGTCCGTGGTATATCGTTCTTCCAATACCATGAACCAATATGGCAGAAGTTCTTTTGAACCGAAAGATCACAACCAGAGTGCTCTTGATGAGTACTCCATTGTACATTGTGAATCTTCCAGTCCTTCCTCTTCTCCATGGGTTATCCGGAAGAAATATGTTGAACTTGTTCAACATGCTAATCCATGCGTCCACAACTCAGAAAATCATATGCTCCTTGAGTTGTCCATTTTCAGTTGTATTCCGGCCTTCGTCTATCAATTGATAGCCAGGAATAGTTATGTATCCGTGTTCATCGGTGCCTATTATTCCTATGATCCGTCAAGCCATTCTACTTCAGAATCACTAGAAGAAACAAACTCCAGTACCCCATCCATTTCGAGGGTTGGCTTAAAGCAGTTGTATTCCGTAGATCAAAATGTCAATCCAACTTTTGTTCTGTTCTACCTTGGAGTATTACCATCTTTATGTCAAGAATGTCATGGGAATTGCACAACCTCTTATGAATTCTTGAAGTAGTGATACTTCTCACCATCATCATTCATTTCTCGGTCCCGTGTTGTTGAAGCCAGAATGCCGACAAGTGAACCGTGATGTGTGAAATCAATACTCCTAGCAACCGTGTTGATTGGTAGTTTATGGACGATAACTCCATTCCTAGCGTGATGGTTATTGAATTTTCATTCTAAGATTGATCGTGATACCTAGTCCATTTTCCTGGTGCACTCCTCGATCGATGGGTCAAGATTTTGTCAAACCCTTGCTCTTTTGATCATATCGTCTTGCCCTGAAAAGCAAGATTGTTCTCGAGCTTAATAACATATCGGTGGTTCGTGATTTTCCGAATATCTTCTCGGAAGTATTACCAGGTTGTTCCCTAACCGCTATGTTGAGTTCGTGATCATGTTGGTTTTCCTCTAAACCACCCACTCTCCAAGAATCTGTGTTGGATACCCCTGAGCTAGTTGGTTAAGCTAAACAACAACTTGGAGAGTTGGAAGATAAAAGCTTGTCCGACTTAGTTCATCCCAAAGGGATATCTTTGTTTTGTGTGTGTGTTGAAGAAAGATGATATCTTCATTGATTGATCCTTGTGATCAATTGTTGGATCTACTGTCTTGTCAATACTTTGATTCGAGTGTGGGCTATCGTAAAATCAAATCAGAACCAACGATGTTCATAATGTTGTCTTACTCGTGGTTGTTTCCTTGAGCATACACCATTATATCTCTTGGTCTGACCAATGCTATCATCTTGTTCACATACTTATGGAACTCCATTTGTATGGAACCTGGATGAATTGTCGTTGAGCCCATCGACAACATCCTTATCTTCTCCATGATTTTGTTGGACATTAAGCCAGTGTTGGAAACTTTGTAAGCATTGCCTTCGTGTTCCGTTCATGAGCCATATGTTTGATGAAAGAAGTGACTTCCTCTAATTCATGTGCATTCGATACAAGTTGCCGCCATGAATTCGAGAAAGTTTATTTTTGCCTCCTTTGGAATCATCCCAAGTCAGTCATGCATGTGTGAAGTATTCTGTGGTTTGATAGACTGATCATCTCCATTCCATATGTATTCCCTAGCACACCAAGCCACTGATTGATTTGTTCAAGGAGAAGAAGTTCCTTCATAAGAGCTAATCATATGACTTATGTAAGGACTTCGTTATCCACAATGATGGTTCCCAACCCAAACTCGGTGGTGTTTTGTTGTAAGACTACTATGTGGTCATGCTTGTCTGGGACATCGTGTTCACATGTGTGTAGCAGAACCAGCTCATGTTTTGGAGCTTACTACCATAGCCCATTTCCCGAGAATCTCGCAACGTTATCTCGTCGATTTGTGTTGCAAACTTTCCTTTTCAGGCACGCGGATGTCTGGAATATCCTGTCACCAATCGGATCTGAATCTCAGGTAGATATGATGGTTGGAACATTCCCAACATTTGCATTTTGTCCCCAGCTTGCACCGCCATTGTACCAATTTCCCATGGGCTGCCCTTCTTAGTAATTGTTGTTCAGGATCATCTTCAAAAGTGGTCCTACCATTGGTCCCATCCATTTCCGGTGATAAGCAAAAAAATAACCCATTGCGTTGTCTTCAACAAGGTAGTCCACATCATCCATTCTAGTTGGAGTACGCCATTCTTCCGAACTCCTTCAAACAATCGATTGTGATTTGCCCTAGGATGGTATAGAGAGTTTCAATGATCTTTATATCAAAAGTAATTCTTTTTGCCACTTAAGGGAATATCTCTACGAGTCACCTTCCCTAAGGTGCCCCACTTTGATGTTAGGGGCAAGTTAACTCCTCGCTACTTTGAAACGCATCCACCATCCTGTTAAGCGTGGAGTTGTTGCCTACCAAATTGAACCTTCGTCATCTGCTTCCTTTCCTCGTTCCAGATGTGTGTTTTGAGTCTCAACTCAAGAGGTGTTCTAATGTCTCATCTCGTGAGTTCATCATGAGTTGCTCGATCTTTGAGAAGATCAATTCTTGTAGGGTTTTCCGTTCTTTTTGGTCGTCGTGTTGGATGAAGATCTCGAAAGCAAAGACGTCAAGATCAATTTGAATCAATGAATCAACATCTTCGAGAAGGGCAATTGGATCATGAAGATCGTGTTAGCTTGTGTCCTTCTGTCTTCTTACCTCACGTCTTGAATCTCGGGACGAGATTCTTGTTTAGTGGGGGTGAGTTGTCACAGCCCTAGAGTTTGCTTGTAACTAGTGGCATTGCATCCATGCATCATGTCTAGTTAAATTTGAAACTTGAAATGGGGATGTTCAAACTCTAGCACCAAATGGAATTCAACTAGGTTCAATCCAAAATCTTTTTCAATGACACAAAATGCCCTTCAAAAATGTTCATAATTTAGGGAAAGGGGTGAAAACTTTATCCAGAGATTATGCACATTTTCCATGGCATTTGTGGCCTTTGATTTAATTCATTACTTATTTGAATTGGAGCTATTAAATGCTATAAAATAAATTGTGGCCCCAATAATTCTGAAGCTTTGTGTGAGCCCCTGGAATAATTCATTTGGCACCCAAAAAAGTTTCAGCATTTACAAAGTTGATTTGGTTCAGTAACCAAATTTAAAACAAACCTGCAAAATAGAAAAAAAGAACAAAATTAGAACTAGAGAGAGAGAACTGACCTAGCCTTACCTGGCGGCCCAGCCCACCAGGGGCACTCCCGTCTTCTTCCCCGTGTCAGCGCACGAAGCAGCTCGGTGGCGAGCGCTGGCACGCGCCTGGCCACCTCCTGCTTGCTAGCTCGCTGCTGGAGACGGCCCCGAGTGCCACGACACCCCTGGAACCCCCCCCCCCCGACCTCTCCTCGTGCTTCTCCCCCTCCTCTGTCTCTCTCTGCCACTTTCCTCGCTCGCGTTCGAGGCCGCCACGAGCACCACCGCAGCCACCGCGCAAGCCTCGCCTCTCCGCTGCGTCCAGTCGCTCAGCCGACGTCCGTGTCCTCTCCACGCTGACTAAAGCAAGCCGAGGAGCACTAGGTCGTCGCCTTTGAGCTCATCACCGCCGCATCTGCTCGCCGGACTTCACCGATCGATTCGCCATCGCCGACGGGTCCCCGAGCCCGCTGGACCGCTCTCCGACCTCCATGTGAGCTACCGCATCTCCCCCTTCTCTTTCTGCTGCTGTTTGCACACTCTAGCTAGCCCCACCACCTTGCCCGAGAACCCCTCGCCGCCGGCCATGGCGCCGCCGCGGCCACAACTGCTGTCGCTCGCGTCCGAACCCATCAACAAGCTCTGCACGCGCCTAGGAGACGAACACCACCACTAGTTCCTCCTCCCGTGCTCTGTGGCACCGTCTTCATTGACGCCCGAGCTCTGGCCGCCGCCTGGCTCGACGCCACTGCTGCTACGGTCCACCTCGCTTCCTCCCGTGGCCACCACTGGATGCGCGTGTGCGCCAGCAATCCATAGCCGCAAACCTCGCTCGAAACCGTCGCCCGTAGCTCAATCCCGACCGGACTCCGCCGCGGCTTGAGGTCGCCGCCGGCCAAACTCTGGCGTGCCGACGTGGCCGCATAATTAGTGCCAATCACTGCCAGCTAAACCACCCACAGACGCTGACAGTGGGCCCCACAGTTGGTCAAAGTGTGGGTCAACATGCTATTTAACCGGAATCCGCCATTGTGTCACTAACGTGTGGACCCCACACGTCAGGTTTGACCTGGACCCACCCTGTTGACTTGCTGACATCACACCGATGTCATGCTGACGTAGTTAACAATTTTCTGGATTAAAAATAATCCAGGAAATTCCACGAAATGTTTAAAACTTCAAAAATTCATAGAAAATAAACTATAACTCAAAATTAAATAAATTATATATGAAAAATTATCAGAAAAATCCAATGAATCTATTTATTGCATTTTCATGCATGTTTGAACAACTTAAAGCTACTGTATATGGCAACTTGAACAAATGGCATTTGAAATGTCACATATGGAGTTTGGTTTTGAACCTTGAGTTTGAACCAACTTCATTTAACTTGTTGCTAGTTGCATTAGCTCAATCAACAGCATATTGCCATGTCAAATTCATGCATCATATTGCTGCATTGCATTGATTGTGTTCCCTCTTGTTTGCCGGTGTTTGTTCCCTCTCAGTGGACGTTGTTCCGACGTTGTGATCATTGACACCGATGAAGAGTTATACTATCTTCAGAAGTGCCAGGCAAGCAACCCCCATTGAACATTCCGATACAATCCCACTCTCTCACTCTTGCTCTCTTTTACTGCATTAGGACAACAACGTTTCAACTGTTACATGCTGCGGTAGTTGAACCCCTTTCCTCTGCATGACCTGTCTTTGCCACAGTAAATAGTTGAAACCCACTAGCATGAGTAGGAGTTGTTTGAGCCATGATGTGCCTACTCCTTTATGCTTGCTTGTCATGCCTGCTATTGCTTAGAGTTGTGTCAGGCCTGATTCATTGGGGATGAATTGGAATGTGGTCATCTTGTCCTACGGTTGAGAGCTAAGTGTGTGAACATGAATTGGTAAAGGTAGCGGTGAGAGGCCATGTAGGAGTACATGGTGGGTTGTCTCATTGAAACCATCCTCAGGATTTGAGTTCTGTGTTTGTGATCCAAGAACATCTACTACCACACGTTGGGCCCTGAAATATGACCCCGCTCGGCTTATTAACCCCCCCCCCCCCCCCCCCCCCCCCCCCCCCCCCCCCCCCCCCCCCCCCCCCCCCCTGGAGGCCGTGCGTAGCGCTGACCCTAGGGGTGGGCTATGATGCGGTAGGCAAGTGGCCCGGTGTACCGAGACGCCCGTTTGGTGCCTCGGGAACCCTGCACACATCGTTCGGGGCCGGAGTGGAAACCTCAGCCGGACTCCCTGCGGATGGAACCTGAATAGGCGATAAACCTGGACTAGAGAGTTGTGTGGTTAGTCAGGTTGTGGTCTACACCCACGTCGGCTTTCGCTTGAAGTCTGCCGAACACATGTCGTGTGCAGACGCTAAGTGGTGGAAACATGTGTGAAGAAGTACACCCCTGCAGGGTTATAAATGATCTATTCGAATAGCCGCGTCCGCGGTAATGGACTACTGGGTTGCTTATGCAGTTCATAGACAAGTGAAAGTGGATACTCTAAAATGTGCAAGATAAGCGTGAGTGGTATGGATGGCCTTATCGTAGGGAGAAGGGAGCGGATCCATAGTGGTGTATTGGTATGGTGAATATGTGGACTCGTGTGCGCCACCTCAAAAGAGTTACCAGCAGTCGTAGTACAAGATAGACACTGAGTCAAGCTGGCTTGCTGCAGTTAAACTCCACCACCCCCTTTGTTGATACTGATGCATATGTAGCTAGTTTTGATGTAAGTCTTGTTGGGTACATTTGTACTCACGGTTGCTTAATTTATGTTTTTGCAGAGAGACTTCAGTCTCACTAGTAGTTCCGCGTGGACCTCGGCGTTTAGCTTGTTACCTCAGATACGATCTTGTACCCTTGGGAGGGTCTTGTAGATAGTCAGGCTTCTCAGCCTTTTTCATTTGTAGTTGTCTGTACTCAGACATGTTATGCTTCCGTTGCTTGTATGCTCTGTATGTTGGGTCAGGTGACCCCTGTTTGTAATAAGTGTTATGACGGCTCTTCTGGGCCTTTATCTATATGAGTTGTTAAGTTATGTTGTGATGCCATGTTGTATCTATGCATATCGTGCATGTTATGCATATGTGTAACGTGTATTGGTATGTGTGGGATCACCTCTAATTAAAAACGAATCCAAATGGACCAGATGAGAGGGGGAGGCTCAGATGTGTACCTCAGGACCGGAGAACGCCGGAAATCACCGGAGTCGGCCGGAATCGAAGCGGCGACGACGAGCGGCGGGAGAGGGAGGGAAAGGGTAACGGAATGGAACGAGAACAGAGCAGCGGGGCGGAGAGAGAGGGAGTAGGTCGAGGGGTGCGTTGGCCCCTTGGTTTTGACCCCCACGGCCTCCTAAAACTATTTGGGATTGGCCCAATAAGAAATTTAAAATGATATAAATTTAAAAAATGTCAGTACTTCCATTTAAAATACTATAAAAAAGATCGCCACCTAAACAAATAAAAAGGAAAAAAATTGGAAGTGTCAAAGTACATATTTGAAGTCTCAAACTAAAAAGAAAAAAAAGGAAAATTGAAGTCTCAAAGTACATATTTAAAAAAAACGTCACTATTTCCATTTAAAATAATATAAATTTGATAAAAGTAAACTACAATATACTATATGAAAGATCACCACCTAAAATAATAAAAAGGAAATAATTTGGAAGTGTCAAACTACATATTTCAAGTCTCAAACTAAAAAGAAAAAAAGGTAAAATTGAAGTCTCAAAGTACATATTTAGAAAAATGTCAGTATTTTCATTTAAAATAACATACATTTGATTAAAGTAAACTAAAATATACTATAAAAAATATCACCACTTAAAATAATAAAAAAGAAAAAATTGGAAGTGTCAAACTACATATTTCAAGTCTCAAACTAAAAAGAAAAAAGTAAAATTAAAGTCTCAAAGTACATATTTAAAAAATATCAGTATTTCCATTTAAAATAATATAAATTTGATAAAAGTAAACTACAATATACCGTAAAAAAGATCACCACCTAAAATAATAAAAAGGAAAATTTTGGAAGTGTCAAACTACATATTTGAAGTCTCAAACTACATATTTCAAGTCTCAAACTAAAAAGACAAAAATGATAATATAAGAATGTTCACGTTGACAAAATAACAATGCTGACATGGAAACCAATGACACGCCACAACTAAACATAATAGTGTTGGCGTTCTATGTCATACCACGCCAGCACTATATTACGCCTTGTATAAATTGTTGATCCCATATACTTCTGACGCTCACCTGTTTTCCAACGCCACCACTATGCCCATACTAATGTCGTACCAAATAAGTCAATGCTGCCACCATTTGAAAAAAATAATGCTGGCGTTGGTTGAAAATGGCGCGCCACCAACGAAAGGTGTGGCTAGCACTTTTTCCGCTAGTGTGAGAAGGCCAAGACCACACTATTCACATGTCACGCAGTTAGTATTGGCACATCTGGGGCCTTTCGATTGCTTCGGGTTGGCGAGGGTGGATTTGAGTTTGTGGGGTGCACGAAGAGAGACTTGCAGAATTATCACCGCAACGTGCGAAGTACTTTCAATGATACAGATGCTCAAATGTTTATTGACAACCTTAGAAAGAGGAAGCAAATCAACCCATGATCTTCTTTGAGTATGTTCTTGATGATAAAATCAATTGAAACATGTGTTTTGGGCAGATGCTTTTTGTAGAAAGAATTATGCTTTATTTGGAGAAATAGTGTCTTTTGACTCAACATACAACATAAATCAGTACAAGATGATTTTTTGTGCATTCACCGGAATAAACCACCACATGGGATCTGTTTTCTATGGTGTTGCCTTGATCGTTGATGATAAGGAAGAGTCATACAAATGGGTGTTTCAAACATTTTTTGAAAGCTAAGGATGGGGCAGCACCAAGGCTTATAGTAACGATGAAGATGCTAGCATGAAGGCTGCCATTGATATAGTTGTGCCAAACACCGTCCATAGGTTATGCATGTGGCACATAATGAGAAAGCTTCAGGAAAAGGTTGGTCCATCACTGAGAGAGGATGAGCATTTTTACAATTCTATTAACGCATGTGTATGGGGTTCTGAAAGCCCAGCTAAATTTGAGGCATAGTGGTCTTCCATGATTTCTGAATTTGGTCTCGAAGAAAACATACGGTTTGCTAGGAGATATGAAATTCGTGACTCATGGATTCCAGCCTACTTAGGGATGTGTTCTTGGGTGAAACTCTGAGAACCACTTCGAGGTCAGAGAGTGTGAACTCATTCTTTAATCACTTTATTGATTGCAAGCATGCATTGGTGGAGTTTTAGATTAGGACCGGTACAACCCTGAAAGAACAACGTCAAAATGAACTCAAGGCTAGTCATGACTGTCTCAACTCCATGTCTCCATTGATTACACCATGGGAGATCGAGAAGCATGCAGGCATGCACTTCACCCATGAGGTTTTCAAAACTTTCTCATTATGTGTCGTCGTGTGGGGAGAGTCCCGCACCACCGGGTCACTATCGTGTGGGAAGAGTGCCGCGCCGCCGGGTGATCGTTGTTGGGCACCAAGTTGCCGTCGCATGTGGCGGCGCTACCATGGAGCTAGGCGTTTTGTGTGAGCGAGCCCGCGGGGTCGAGTGAATTGAATTGATTGATGAGGGGAGGGGGTTATGTGTAAAAGGGGGTTAAGTGTCCAGTTAGCAATCCCACGTTTCATCTCTGCCCTTCGCTCTTGATCCAATGACCCATGCCATTAGCTTTCAGATTTTCATCGAATTGCCTTTTCCCAAACAAAAGACCTGACCATCACGGCATAAACGGAACAGAAACGCAACCGAACTGTGAGAAACGAGGGCCGGATTCTCCAACCGTATAACCGACAGCACAAGGGAGGAGGAGGAGGGGGAGAGAGAGAGAGAGCCGCGCCGGCGGGGCGCCGACGGCGCCGCCCCAATGGTACCGGCGAGCACGGTGCTCACGCTGCTGGGCTTCTGCGCCAGCGTCCTCTTCATCGTCTTCGTGTGCTCCCGGCTCGTCTGCGCCCTCACCCGCCGCGTGCGCCGCGGCCGCCGCCCCTCGCCGCCTCTCCCCCGCTTCCCCCACGTCGGGGTCAGAGCCGGTCACTCCTCCCACGTTCCGTTCGACCGCCAGGGACACGCCGCTGGAGGGGGAGGGGTCGACCCCGCCGCCATAGCCGCCTTCCCCACCCGCGCCTTCTCCGCCGCCGGCTGCCCCCGCGGCGAGGCGGCGGACGCCTCCGCCATGTATGTGCCGCTCGGTTCCCGTCTACCTATCGCGATTCACTTCGCGCCTGCGCCATCGGTAGAACTAATCGCATTTTGGAATTAACTGTAGCGGGGATCGATCGATCGCGCACTCTTTGGCAGAATCAGATCGGTGATTGGGGGAATCCGGTGTTGCAACACTAGTGATGTTTTCTCTTGGCGTGCTATCGGAAGATTCTTCCATGCCAATGAACAAGTATATATTTGAGTCTTGCTAAGTGCTAACGTATCTTGAACAAGCAGTGGTACAGCGTCACATTGATAGAAAAATTGGATGTCCTAGTGGATGTTGGTGCCTAAGTCAAACCATGCCACTTTAGTACCAGTGTTGACGGCTGTGTTTAACTAGATTTTTGGTACTGAACCATGGGTGACTGAGCTTGCATTGTTACTGAATACAATGGGGCATAACAATAGTTTGATGTGCCGTCTGTCGCCTTAGTTCTACTACTAGGTGTTCTAGTTTAGCTAGAAGTTGGGCGCGTTCACAGCAATGTCATTTTGGCGTCTGGGGGGCGTGCCTCTATGTTCTATAATGGGACATCACACAAATATGAAAGATGGGGGAACTGTTATCAAATAGGTCAAATGCTCACCCGTGCTCGATGAGAAGGAAGCAGGGCTCTGAGTAATAGTTGATGCATTCTGAATTGCCATTTCTGTTCTTTATTGATGCTTGTTTAGCAATTCTACTCTGATTACGCAAAACCTTTATCCTGAACCATTTGCATCCTCGTTTGCAGGTGTGTCGTCTGTCTTGCAGAGTATGAAGATGACGACGTACTCCGCGTTCTTCCTTACTGTGGCCACGATTTCCACGTGGCCTGCATCGACATCTGGCTAAAGCAGCACTCGACATGTCCTGTCTGTAGAGTTTTCCTGCGGAACGACCCTGGCAGAAAGCACGCTGCGCCGCCTCTGCCAAGCGCGGTGATAGTAATTCCCCCATGCTCGCCTGGAGTGTCGAGATCCGATCCATGCCGCTGCCTCTTATCCGGCAGAGGGCATTCGCCAACGACATCGTCACAGGTTCTTACAAACGAACCTGGCCAGGCGAATCAGATTCAGGTAGTATGCCATCCATCGGAGGATCAGGGAAACAATCCGACGCCATCTGAGGTTGGCTCTCCTGGTGAGAACAACAACCAGACAGGGAAATTGAACATAGAGAGTCCTCGCGTTGTTGGCATGCTGCCGTGATGTAAAGCCTAGCTAGAAGCTGCTTGAAGTTCCTTTTCCTGCAGTCTGAGCAGACCTGTAGAATCAGAAACATTTTCATGTGTGCGATGATGGCTGTTATATGTTACAGTAGTTTTCAGAGGTGATGTAAATATGAGAATTCAGCAGTTTTCTTCTTAAAGCGCCACATTATTTGTTGATCACACTCAAGCAGTTGACTGTTTATCACACTCGAGTACTCAGGCAGGCATGCACGGTTTCTTCCCGAACATCAACTGTTTGCATCTACTTGGAACTGGGAAGTGCTTAATCAGACATCGCACAGTGTATGTCTAGTGAAGCATCATGTGTCCATTTCTTTTCTTTTCTTTTGGTAACTAAAATTTCATGACTGGTCTCACCAGGATAACATGTGAATGTCAATGGCCATCAAACAGAAGGCTGATAATACCCGTCAACGTTAGTAGAATTACATCTACTATTACCTGTTGATAGATTATTTATGCTGCAACAATCACTTGTAACTGTACCACTGTTATTGATGTATTTACATAAGAACAGTCAGTAGTGAAGGTAAGTGGCAACAAGCAGAAACTATTGCCCCCCATATCTACACCACCTCATCATTCAACACAGAAGGATCCAAAGTAAGATTTCATCTTTCAACACAGAAGGATCTAAAGTATGATTTCACCATTCAACACAGAAGGATCCAAACTATTGCACACTTTTTTTTGCTGTTCTTTGTTAACTGTACTTGCACACATCACAAGTTATGATTCGGAGAAGAGTAAAATCAACTAGCGAGGGAGATGAAATTTGCTACACTACACACTCACATCAATGTATATCACCTGTTATGTTCATGATCATGCTGCTTGTAAACTTACTGATCCCTTGGACTTCAGTGAAACAGGCAGTTTGCTTAATTCCACGAGGTTCGCCGTCTTCTCATTTGAATGGAGTAGCTACATGTATGATCAATGGGCAGGGGCAGATGATAGCCCGTCAGCGCGGGACTTGAAGGCCTGGAGGACGAGCGAGAACCCCGGCACGGCGGTGGCGACCTCCTCCTCCTCTAGCCACAGCCGGCTCTCCAGCGCGCTGCGCGCCCGGAGCATGACCACGGCGCTGCCGTACGGAGGCTCCCGGAACCACCAGCCGTGCAGGTCCCACATGACGTCCACCGGCGCGCCGTCCACGAACACGGTCTGGTTCCCCCTGAAGTTCAGCCGCGGCCGCCGCGCGCTTCCCGTCGACGCTCACCCACAACTCTTCTTCTTCCGCGCCGCCGACGCCGCCGCCGGAGCACCCTACGCTTACCTCGTGGTCCGGACCGCCCTCGGCGAACCGGACGCGCCGCGCGGTGTGCATCGCCGCCGGGTCCGGCGCAACGACGCGCTCCCTGCGCGCGAACGGGACGGTCAAAGCCGCGGCCTTGGGGATCCGGCCCCCGAACCTCTCCTCGACAAACTCGGCCGCCAGGTCGCCCACAGCCAGCACGACGTCGGCGCCAGCGACGGCGACGAAGTAGTAGCCGGAGTGCGGCTCCGGGGAGGAGTCGTAGCGCGCGGCGGCGAGGTCCCAGAACACGACGAGCTGTGGCTGTGCGGCGTCGTCAACGGAGACGGACTGCGTACCCCTGCGCCTGCGGAGGACCACGGCGGGGTTGGAGGCGGAGGGGGAGAAGGAGAGCGTGGGGCCGAGCGGGGAGCGGGTCCAGGTGAGCCGCAGATGCGTGGGGGAGCTCTGCCCGGGCAGGAGTGCGGTGGCGCGGTAGAAAACGGTGACGGAGAGCGTGGAGGGGGAGGCGGGGGAGGTGAGGGTGGAGGAGGGGGTGGTGCAGGCGGCGACGTCGGCGACGACGCAGGAGGCGAGGTCCCGCACGGAGGACGGCAGCAGCAGCAGACTGGAGGCGCTGACCATTGTAATGAGATCTGAGGTGTCAAGAAGAGAGGAGGAGGGGGAGGTGGTGGCCAATGGTTTTCAACTCATAGCGGCGACCCGGCGGCGAGGCTCTCCTCCCGCTCCCAGTCCCCGCTGGCAACTGCCGGACCCAAAAGTGGGAGAGGGATGAGAGGCGCGATCGACTTCGATCGTGCCCATTATTTAAGTGCGTGGGAAAAGGGAGCTCAGCCGTTGGATGATGGATGGAGAAGCGTGAACCGTCCGATCACACTGGCCTAGTAGGACGAGATGACAAGTCATCTGAAAAGCTAAATGGAAAGGCAATCCATAACCCATCCGAGCCATTTTCTCTCCGCGCTCCAAAAAATTCTTCACTTTTTTGCCGCATCAAAATGTTTACGACATTTCTATGGTCAAAACTCGCGGTAATAGAAAAAGAGAAGAAAAGAAGTAGACTGCCCAAGGAAATGACCTGACTTTGTTCTTAAAGTTGGGCGAGCACCCCAGCTGACTAGTACGAGTAGGTGGAACTTGGTCCACTTGGGATTTTGCCTTCACTACTAGCACGTTGGCCCTCGGGAGAGTGCAACAGGCGGCGGTTGCCGGTGAGTCCTACGATCATGATGGCGCCAACGGTGTCGAGTGCGTGATATTCTCATCCAACCATCTAACATTACTCTTTGAAGGTGATCCTAGATCAGGGAGGGAGCGTTTGGGATGAAGATTTTTGCCCCTTTTAGGTTGTTTGTTTTCTTGCGAGCTCGT
Source organism: Thinopyrum obtusiflorum (assembly GCA_036873465.1). Taxonomy (NCBI): domain Eukaryota; kingdom Viridiplantae; phylum Streptophyta; class Magnoliopsida; order Poales; family Poaceae; genus Thinopyrum; species Thinopyrum obtusiflorum. The sequence goes on from JAAAWM010012040.1 coordinate 85,764, forward strand.
GGGCTGATCCTTTTGAGGAGTTCATAAAGGTTTGCAACATAATGCTATGTTGTTGGCAACCTTGTCCAGCTCTCCACTTCACAAGATCACCAAGGAAACACAATAGTTCGTGAGGATCACAACTAGTCTCAGATTCTAAATCCTGTCATGTTCTGTTCTAGTTCTAGGGGAAAAAAGGGTGTGGCAATTTGTATGTCGTCTGAAAAGAAATTTGATGTAAGTCAATTGTTTGGGCCATCAGGGCATCCTTAGCAGATCTCCTATACTAAAACTGCCAAAAGTGTTCTCTATCCCACTTTACTAAAGTTTTGTTTTTTTAGCGAAATCACTGTTTCGCAGCTAGTAGAACCCCTAAAATTTTAAAGACATAATTAAACTAATAATAGCATAATTCGATAATTTTTAGGCATTAATATCATATACTGTTAGAGTTGTGTCGAATATTGTGTACAAGGTAGGTTACAGTTGGACTTGTAGTTGTATTGTGTTTAGATAGGATATGGAGTCGTGTCCTAGTAGGACACTTGTATCCTAGGCCTCTCATATATAGCGAGGATAGACACACGATGTAACCTATGCCAACAAAATAGCACAGGCGCGCAGGGGGAGCCGGCGGCGTGTGCCGGCGCCCGGGTGGCCGGTGTGCGGTATTGTGACGGTGTCACGGGGAGGAGCGCCCGTAGTCATGCCCCGGGGATGTAGCCATATTGGTGAACCCCGTTAACAAATCTCGGTGTCGTGCTCGTGTGATTGCTTGGTCCTCGGATGATCGACGGTATGCCTCGGATTTATTCTAACAAGTGGTATCATGAGCTAGGTTATTCAGAGGTCGTTGCGTTGATCAAGAGGTGGCCGAACCGTGTGTTGATTTCGTTCGTCGTGAACGACGTTCGTGGATATCGGCATAATCGGACAGCGGCGGAAAAGAAGCAATGGGAAGCTGGCGGAGTTCTCGACGAGATCAGAAAGCAGCAACAAGGGACGTGCGGCGATCGATCTGGATCGATCGGGCGAGCGTACAGGTGCGCGTGCGCATGGCAGCCAGGAGGCTGCGGCCCGGCGAGGCGATACGGCCGAAGGCCCAGTTGGACGCGGCTGGACGGACGGCCGCTTGCTGGCCCATGGCTGACTGGTACGCGCTGGGCTACCCTTTTTTTTTTTTTTTTTTCCCCTTTGAGAATCGCGCTGGGCTACCCTGATGGTTGAGATAGCTGGCTTGTTCGCTGGTGGCACGGCGGCAGAGACTTCAGAGATTTGTTTGGACCAAAACGGAGACCGAGTCTCCACGTGACACGGAGATAGGCAGGCAAATCAATCGGCGGAAGGAGAAAATCCATCAGCAAAACAGGGGTTTGGCAAAAGCAATAGCTAGCTTCAGGAGTTGTGCATAGGAGCTACGTGAAAAGACCAAGTTTGGTTGGATTTTGCTATTAGTACATGGGGGTGTACCTCATCAGGTTTTGCTCGTGTACTTGAGGCATTGCAGTGGAAGCTCGGTTAATTTTTCACAGCGTCAGTCATACGAAGAGCTATGGCGCCAACGGGCACCTAGTTTGAGGTGGAGAAGTTCACGGAATTGAAAACCTTGGGTTATGGCAGACACGGGTGAAAGATTTGTTGGAACAACAGGGATGCTTGAAGGCGTTGCGGGAAGTCATGCCAGCTGAGATGAAATTATCATGTGATGGATGGAAATTCGCGGAAGACGATTTGGGAGCCTCAAGCGTGTCATACAGTCGAACGAGTTCGGCTGGGTCGGACTGGACAGTCTGATGGGATCGACGCAAGTCGGTTGGTACAGAAGACGGTGATGGGATCGGCGACGACGACATAGGAGCGTGATGCTGATGGTGACCGACTTCTGGGCGTGGACACACGTGGCGCAGGCCCCGAGGGTTTGTGTGGCTTCGACAAGACTATGGCGCGGGGTTGATTCAAGACGGTGTACACACGGAGCATGGAGTCGACGGGGCGCGGGGTGGCACGTACAACCACCATGGAGTCATGTTGAAGGTGGAGCTGATTGAGGGGCTACGGCGTAAGTGCACAGAGAGTCGAAGCCTATTCAGCGGGAAAAAGCGAGTGACACACGTAGTTCGGACTGGAGCCCAATGGTCTGATGGAAGCGTGAAACTCGTCATCGGTCGGTGATGGTCGGTGGTACTCTGCAGTGGGGGTTGAGTGGTGTGGGTTTGCGACCCTTGAGACTCGACCGGGACAGCGGAGGCTCGACGCGGTAATAGCGGCGAGGCGTGCGGTTAGCACAGGTACATGGAGACGGGCCAGGGCTCTGGTAGTCATACATGTGGTGAGACAACTGCGTATTTGACTCGGGATGACTACAAGCAATGGTGAAATTCCTTCAAGTTTCAGACAGGCGGTCAAGAAAGGAGCGGTGATGTTGAGTTCAGGTAACTCTTATGTGTGGCATCCAATATGTGAGTTGTTCACTTTTCACGCAGGTCAGTGATCAGTGTGTGATGGAGTTGGACTGATACTCTGAAAGTTGGGAGCACAAACTAGAGTAACAAGGAACTTAATTTTGCTCGAGTGTTGACTGTGGTCAAGAAAAGAAGGAACTACAAGTTGCAGGTGGAGTCATATGGAGTCTTTGGAGTAGCAGCGGTACTCATGGGATAAGCTCAAGTTCAATGTACATGGAAGTTTGACACATGGACGAATCCAAGGTGATGGAGAATATTCGCCAAGGTGGAGTTTGCTAGAGTTGTGTCGAATATTGTGTACAAGGTAGGTTACAGTTGGACTTGTAGTTGTATTGTGTTTAGATAGGATATGGAGTCGTGTCCTAGTAGGACACTTGTATCCTAGGCCTCTCATATATAGCGAGGATAGACACACGATGTAACCTATGCCAACAAAATAGCACAGGCGCGCAGGGGGAGCCGGCGGCGTGTGCCGGCGCCCGGGTGGCCGGTGTGCGGTATTGTGACGGTGTCACGGGGAGGAGCGCCCGTAGTCATGCCCCGTGGATGTATCCATATTGGTGAACCACGTTAACAAATCTCGGTGTCGTGCTCGTGTGATTGCTTGGTCCTCGGATGATCGACGGTATGCCTCGGATTTATTCTAACATATACAAACATAACATTGCACATACTACGGGCGTGTTTGGTTCCAGTTTGCTACAGTTCCTGCATTGCATGTCCATCTCCAGCCAGCCAGGTTCTTGAAATGCAGCCTCATATGCAGCAGATGCAACCTGTTTGGTTGCCTGCATTGCATGAAGGGGCACTTATCCCCCTGCTGTTTGGTTGCCGTTTTTGTGCTTAGGGTGTGAGCAGATGCAAACTTCAGTTGTTTGGTTGCAAACAACGTTTGTGTTGTGCTCACCCCACTCAAATGTGGTGGATCAAACAAAGCAAGCAACCAAATGAAATCAAACAAAGCAAGTAAGGAAATGACAGCAAACTACTTAACTACATAGCATAAGTCTAGATTAACAGCATGGGCATCCTCCTTCCCTGCTCCATGCCAGGGTGCTGCTCCTGACCAAAATATGAACAAGTTCCCAGCACAAGTACCATAAGTCTAGCCACACACCATAAAAGTTCAACACTAACACCTTACTTAACTTAACTACATAGCATGCTCAATGTTACCAACGCAGTTGTGCCTGCTGCAACGAAACCTGCACATGACCGAGGAGTCGTGATTGTAGATCTGAACCTTCAGTCCGAGTCCTGAAATGCGCACAACGACGAGGTCGCCGGGGACGATCCGGTGACGGCGGCAGAAGTAGTTCCAGCCCCGGCCAAGCACCATGTGCCCCTCGAAGTTCTGGACCTGCACCCAGAACACACACCGCTTGTTCGCCGACACCCTGACCACGCGCGGGAGCCGCTTGATGACCAGCCAGGTGTTCATCACCTCCACGAACTTGCGAGGGACGACGAGCATGGCAAGGTCCACGTTGTCCTTGATCTGCTGGTAGAAGAGCAGCGGCTCGCGGGCCCCCTCCTCGTGGCCCTGCCTCGGAGATCGTCCCCTTGAACGAGGCAGGCTCATGAAGGCGATCCTGCCAGGCAGGTCCACCGTCCTGAGCCACCTGTTCCTGGGGATGAAATCCTCGGCGCCCTCAGCTCCGGCCACCACCTGAGCTCCTCCACCATCCACATCCCAGTCACTCTTCAATATCTTGTCAAGTAAGATGACAAGTATTAGTGCAGAAACTCTTTGCCAAATGCCACTTATCAAATGCCACCGATCAGTTGCACTAGCACTACAGCAAATGGCACTGATCTGAGACATTTGCCCAAGAGCAAATGCCACTGATCAGTGCACGAACTCTTTGCCAAATGCCACTTATCAATGGCACTTGCTCTTGGGCAAATGCCACTGATCAGGAGACTTGCTCAACAGCAAGTGCCACTGATCAGTGGTACTTGCCCATGAGCAAATGCCACTAATCAGTGGCATGGAAACATCTAAAAATAGCAACATCAAGTACAACCGCCACTCATCATTGCACTATCCTAAGCATGGAAACATCTAAAAAGAGCAACAGCAAGTGCCACTCATCAAAAGCACCCATGTGCACCCATGCACATTTGGCAGCATCCTAAAATGGTCCTACTACATGCACGTATAACAATCTAGAGAATGCAACACAAACCCTAGCTTGAACATGTATAACAATCTAGAGCATGCAACATGAACAGCAACATGACATGTTCCTAGCTTGAACATGAACATGCCATTTGCATGACCACAGATCCTAGCAAGACCCTACCATGAACACAGATGCTAGCAAAGCACACTAGCATTGGGGATTCTAGCATGAACACATCTCTTACCATGAACACAGCACACTAGCAAAGCACACTAGAGCAGAAGAACATTATCCTAGGACACACACTGTAGCAAACAAGAACAGATCGGTCCGATTGTATTCGATTCGGATCGCATCCAATCGGATATACTCGAATCCTATCTAATCCTATCGAATCCACTAACTACTAGCACATGCCTAAGAAATAAACCCCTAATCTACATCTACGAGCAAGCATGGGGGGTTTGACTCACCGGAGCACGCGCAGTCGCAGCGAATCGAGGCCGGGGTGAAAACCCCGGCGGGAAGGAGAGAGGTGGCGGAGCAGAGGAGGAGCCGGCCCTAGCGAGGGCCTGCGGCATCGGCCCCTTGCTCATGGCCACGCCGGAGGTCGAGGAGGACGGCGCGCCGACAGGAGAAAACCCTTGGACAGAGGTCAAGAAAACCCCCCTGCCCAATGGGGTCCCAAGAAGCGGCGGCTCCGTGGATGGCGCCGGCGCCGAGCCCAGGACTACGAGGTCCGGAATCGGCGGCGGAGCAGGCAGGGCCGGCACCGCATTGGCCGACGCTCGTGGTGGCCGGCAGCAGATGGGGGACGGTGCTCGCAGCGCCGACGCCAGGTCCCTGCCAGAGTTCTGCAGCCCGGCCACCCAGCGCCCTGGATGCTGGTGATGCGCTGGTCGACGGGGGTCAGAGGACGGCACGGCGGCGGGCGAGGCGGAGCCATCGGAGGAGAGGAGAGGGAGGGGTGGTGAGGCAGTGGGAACAGTGTGGGCGGGGCGGTGACAGGAGAGTGGGGGGGGGAGTTATGAGACGTCCCGTCCGTCTCCCGCGCTGCCCAAGGCGTGCAACCCCCTCGCATGCGTGGTCGCGCCGAGCCAGGCTCGCAAGAAACTGATTCGGCAGTTTTCGCCGGGCCAGGCTCAGGCCTGCTTTAAGTTCCGTGCGGGCCACAAAACGCATGCAGTTCAGACAACCAAACAGACCACGCACATTCCGCGCGGGCCTGGTTGGGCTACATGCGGGCAACCAAAAGCGCCCTACATATCTCTACTCATCGTCGCCTAAACTAAGAGTATCATCAATGCAATAGCTCCCGCCAAAAGAAGATCTGCAAATGATCCATGGATTAAGAATCAAATCATGACAGACACTACAAGCGCAAGGCGAAGCTTCTTACGTTTTCTTCTTTGGGCTTGCATCGACTTGATTTCGGATGTGGAGATTGCGCAACTGTCTCCATACTTTTACTCCAAGGTTGCAAGTTGGACCAAATATAGTCATCTGAGGATTATTTTGGAAGCCAAACTTATAATTTTTAGTAAAATTGGTTTTAGGGATCTGCTAGCTAGTGCTTAACTCCCTAAAACTCACTTTTTCTCCCCAAATATAGGTTTTAAGGGATGTGCTAGAGATGCCCATAGATATTCATTGCACGGTTGTGGTGTGTCTTCTACCTCGAGCCTCCTTTCTCCTCATGTCCATCTTCCTTCCAACGCGAAATCGACTTACGCCAAAGAAAAGTTAAAGCGACTTTACATACAACTATGCGAGAAGAAACAAATGTACATAGAAGGGGGCAGGCGCTTGTGTTTAGAGTTAAATGTTTTTTTGAGGGATACAGTTAAATACTTGGTACATACTCCTATCACGTAAAAAGAAGGAAGGAAAGACAAATGGTGGGATAGTTACCATGAAAAACCATGAAAAAAAAAAGGTAGTGGGATAGTTGCATGATTTGCAAGGCACTCCCTCCGTTCTCAAATAGTATAAGATGTTCTAAACATTTTATGAATCAGATGTATAGACATCTTTTTAGTGTGTTTGTTCACTCATTTCAGTTCACATGTACTCCCTCCGTCCCATAATATAAGAGCGTTTTTTACACTAGTTTAGTGTAAAAAACGCTCTTATATTATGGGACGGAGGGAGTAATATTGAAATATCCAAAACATCTTGTTATTTTATTTGACTGATTATATCTTGGATGAAAAGGAATAAAAGCATCATGAATCACACAATGCCAAATGGTTTGATAGCTCTGAAGACGGACCTGTGGAAGATGACGGCGACGACACATGTGAGTGCGTCATACTAGTTTATGTCCCAGACCCGAAGATGAATGCACAGACACCACAGGGAGATGCAGATAATATTGTGCAGCCCAAGTACAACTCTGATTAAGGGGATTGATACGAGTGCATTCCTTTATGTTTAGAGCACCAAAATTATTTATTTTTTCAGAAATAAAACAGATAGATAGATAGATAGATGAATTTTTTGCAGTGGGCAATGTCTCTTTAATCTTTGTTAAACTAGAGCAAGCCAGGAACGAAAGGTTTTTAAAACGCAGCAGGCACAAGTTGACAAAAGAGGCCTTTCGGTTTCAGACCCACTAGGAAACTGATGGACAAGATAACATTATGCAACTGGGGAGAGGATATGTATATTATTACGCTAGCCGGCAGAAGCAAGGCAGTTGCACAAGGTATGCATGCATGCATCAGGAAGGAGGAGAGCAGGTTGCTCACTTGTCCTCTTCCTTCCATGATGTGGTTGGGTGTTGGAATACTCCTAGAAGCTATATCCAAGTTGCACCTGCTCAAGAGAATATGATTTCTATCAATATCAGGACTTCTGTTCCAACATCAGCCTACTTGGCTCTTGTTTGGCATGGAACGCCTAGAAATTGAAGAATCTTTCGCAGTCACATTAGTCTGCAAGTGACTCATTATCACCGCTGGAGTACAGACATGTCATTTTCTGGCGATCAACACTGCCCAGCAAATTAAAAGATATGCAATGCGAACGATTTGATCATTAGATATCCTCCTGTGAAACCCAAAGATTTATAAGGACCTCAACTTAGTTGCCCAACAGCAATACAGCCCCCAGCTTCAACAGTTTTGTGCACTTGAAATACAATTAGGACCTCAAACGCACACATTTATTTCTGAAGTGACTAACCCTATTACAAAGAAAACATGGAGCTAAGACCATCACATGCATGAGCATTTTGTGCATAGTAAGACATTATGAGCGGACCATCTCAATCTGTTTCTTTCCATATAGCACATACACGAATTCCTTGTCATGCAAAATCAGGACTTAAGCATGCATCGGTAAGCCATGATGCCTGCTGCAGAGTTGGCTAAAAATATACTCCTATATGATTAGTTGGCGAAGAAAATGACATGGTAGGTATATGCTTATGTGTACTATGACAGCATGTGCTACATGGTCCAGCTCTATAAATGATGACGATGGGAACTTCACTGCTACGAATTTAATTTCCAGTCTCTAGACAACCAACAAATGGATTCTCAAAGGTATAAAATGTTTATTTGCATACCACAAAAGTTCTGAAATTGTCCCTGTCATCTTTATATAACTCCTCTCTGAAGGAAGTTTGCGAATGATTAAAATACTCGAAGGACAATTTTTAACATCAAACAAAGTTATATGATCCCGTAAACCGAATGAATTGGCAAAATTCATGCAGCTAAGCAAGCGAAGTTGGATTTTCAACCATCTGACTGTACATTATCTGAGCTACACCATTATATTCCCCATTTTCATCTCCTAAGCCATACAGCTGAAAAAGAATTTACATAAAATGCTTCTGTATTTAAGTGATTCAACTAGATATGGATCTAAGCAAAAGAAAACACAATACAGTTAGCGGTAAAATGGGTATCACAGGAAAGCAAGTGGTTATAATCTCCATGACTAGAAAGTGTGCAATATAATTGCTGAGAGGCTGACCTGAAAGTCTGAAACAGGAACAAGCTACTACTCCAGCCTCATCTATCCAACATCTGTGACCAAAGGAGACCATACACAGTTCATGTCAACCAAACACTAAAAGCGTGGTACCAACATGAATAAGGAACGCAAATTACGTGACTCCCTGCAGCTTATCGATTAATACATATATCTATCTTTGCCATTTATTTGCGTTATTATATGCCGTTCCGCATGGAAGCCCTTCAGATCTCCTACACATGGCGTGTAACAAACTGTGATCAACGGAACTTTACAGCACAATGCACCGACTGAACTAACAAGACTCGGACACGGACAATCGAGCAGCAGGTGGCTCGTGCTGCTCCCCATGATCGTCGACGACGACTTCATCAGTCTCAGCCACTGCAGAGCTAGAAGACGACCCCTCATCGAGCTTGAGCTCCATGCCGCCATGCGTCGTTTGTCGTGCTTTCCTCCTGCCTCTCCTGTCCCTCCACCTCACAGCACCACCTCTTGATGATCCCTCATGTGAGCTCTGGCCAATATCTCCTCCACCCAGATTGGCAATTGTCTTCCCATTGACTTGATGATCAGATAACCCCCTGTGACTGTCCCATGCAGATAGCGCTAGTGGCCAGACCCAACGAACCGCGAGCAGGGAGAGAATGACATAGACCCAGAAAGATAGCCACACACACATTGTCCATTTCAAGCTGCGCGCCATGGCCTTGAACCATGGAAGCGCCGTCTGCACGGTGATCTCTGCTCTGTACACCTGGGGCAGGTGCACTGTCATGGCTCTTGGCTGCAGAGAGACTCTGATGAGCTGTGTCCTCTTGTGACGGCCGTGGCCTTCCCAGTACTGCAGCAGCTTCAGCGTCACCGACTGGCTCTCGCTGCGCATGCCCAAGGCGAGCGGCACGATTGTTAGCGCGGACTGCGCTAGCCGCACCGGAGCGCTCTTGTACCGCAGCATGTACGGCTGGGTGGCTGATGCGACGGTGCTTCCACTTGGGGTGATGGCCTCTGTTTTAATCTGAATGTGAGGTTTTAAATCAGTAGGTTGCAGATGGTCAGGTTAAATTCCAAGAGATCTGGACTGCGAATTTGGACCTGGAACACGCCAATCTGACGGTTGTGGTCGGAGTCAGGCAGCAGGAGCGACATGGACACCCTCACGGAGTGTCCCGCCGGGGGGGCGAGGGCCACGGCGGCCCCCCCCCCCCCCCCCCCCCCCCCCCCCCCCCCCCCCCCCCCCCCCCCCCCCCCCCCCCCCCCCCCCCCCCCCCCCCCCCCCCCCCCCCCCCCCCCCCCCCCCCCCCCCCCCCCCCCCCCCCCCCCCCCCCCCCCCCCCCCCCCCCCCCCCCCCCCCCCCCCCCCCCCCCCCCCCCCCCCCCCCCCCCCCCCCCCCCCCCCCCCCCCCCCCCCCCCCCCCCCCCCCCCCCCCCCCCCCCCCCCCCCCCCCCCCCCCCCCCCCCCCCCCCCCCCCCCCCCCCCCCCCCCCCCCCCCCCCCCCCCCCCCCCCCCCCCCCCCCCCCCCCCCCCCCCCCCCCCCCCCCCCCCCCCCCCCCCCCCCCCCCCCCCCCCCCCCCCCCCCCCCCCCCCCCCCCCCCCCCCCCCCCCCCCCCCCCCCCCCCCCCCCCCCCCCCCCCCCCCCCCCCCCCCCCCCCCCCCCCCCCCCCCCCCCCCCCCCCCCCCCCCCCCCCCCCCCCCCCCCCCCCCCCCCCCCCCCCCCCCCCCCCCCCCCCCCCCCCCCCCCCCCCCCCCCCCCCCCCCCCCCCCCCCCCCCCCCCCCCCCCCCCCCCCCCCCCCCCCCCCCCCCCCCCCCCCCCCCCCCCCCCCCCCCCCCCCCCCCCCCCCCCCCCCCCCCCCCCCCCCCCCCCCCCCCCCCCCCCCCCCCCCCCCCCCCCCCCCCCCCCCCCCCCCCCCCCCCCCCCCCCCCCCCCCCCCCCCCCCCCCCCCCCCCCCCCCCCCCCCCCCCCCCCCCCCCCCCCCCCCCCCCCCCCCCCCCCCCCCCCCCCCCCCCCCCCCCCCCCCCCCCCCCCCCCCCCCCCCCCCCCCCCCCCCCCCCCCCCCCCCCCCCCCCCCCCCCCCCCCCCCCCCCCCCCCCCCCCCCCCCCCCCCCCCCCCCCCCCCCCCCCCCCCCCCCCCCCCCCCCCCCCCCCCCCCCCCCCCCCCCCCCCCCCCCCCCCCCCCCCCCCCCCCCCCCCCCCCCCCCCCCCCCCCCCCCCCCCCCCCCCCCCCCCCCCCCCCCCCCCCCCCCCCCCCCCCCCCCCCCCCCCCCCCCCCCCCCCCCCCCCCCCCCCCCCCCCCCCCCCCCCCCCCCCCCCCCCCCCCCCCCCCCCCCCCCCCCCCCCCCCCCCCCCCCCCCCCCCCCCCCCCCCCCCCCCCCCCCCCCCCCCCCCCCCCCCCCCCCCCCCCCCCCCCCCCCCCCCCCCCCCCCCCCCCCCCCCCCCCCCCCCCCCCCCCCCCCCCCCCCCCCCCCCCCCCCCCCCCCCCCCCCCCCCCCCCCCCCCCCCCCCCCCCCCCCCCCCCCCCCCCCCCCCCCCCCCCCCCCCCCCCCCCCCCCCCCCCCCCCCCCCCCCCCCCCCCCCCCCCCCCCCCCCCCCCCCCCCCCCCCCCCCCGATATTTCAATAAGTGACTACATGACTTATACTATTTAGGAACGGAGGGAGTAAAAACTAGGAAGATGCCATTTGCACCAGTTTATGATATCTACAGGCTCAATTCATTTTCCTGAAGGAGTGAAGGATGGTACTCCCACCAAGAAATGGAAGATGTTTCTTTTTACAGCAAAAAAATGGGAGATGCTAATTACCTCTGTACAAAAATTAATTCAGAATTCATCATTGTTTTCTGTTGATTTTGTGATGGGTACCGACCATCTGCCCAAATGGGCCGTGTAATTCGTGCATCTGACGATACCTCCTCCTTTCGGCCCATCCGGAAAATCAATCACGCTGATGCTGCCGTCGTCCAGATGGAAAGACGGCATGTAATCCATTGTTAGGTCCAGACACCTGCAGAGCAGTGCCAGGTGGATGGCAGGATGCCCGATGGCGACAACGACTCGGTCTGACGCAGTGCCATTATCATCTGGCAATTCGTTTACCAAAGCTTGCCATGCATCCTCTGACTGAGCCCACAATGTCTTAAGCTTTTGGTGTTCCATGCCGCCCATCCAACCAGACTGAACTATCTGTTCAAGGCTCTGCAGAGAAGGGGGAAATTGTTAACTTTCAGCCCCAGAAATGTGAAATATATATGTTTGGTTTTGTAAACTTTCCGACTAACAGTCTAATTTCCCTTAAGAGAAAGGTGCCAGCCAATGTGCGCATGAGATAGCTTTAACAAGAAAAGGAAGTATATGATCAGTGCTAATAGTAGTTCTGAATTATAGATGTCGTGATTTGTGGTGCCTTCATAATGAATTCATCTCAATGACGTTTCAGCCTTTCAGGACATATAAAAGGCCTTCAAAGTAGAGCTAGTGTGATGCCGCTCATCATAACCACAGAAACTGTAAATGGTCTAACCTTTTGCTTTGTTAGAAAGGCATCATCAATTTCGAGTCCGAACAAATTCTTCATTTCAACGTAACGAGGCACACAGTCAGCACCTAAGCAATCAGCAGCCTCTTGGACCTGCAAGTGACTCCATGAGATCAGATAGCGCAGGTGAAAAATTGGTACAAATAAGATACTCCCTCCGTCCCATAATATAAGAACGTTTTTGACACTAGTGTAGTGTTAAAAACGTTCTTATATTTTGGGACAGAGGGAGTAGAAAGCAACTAACTAAATGTTGCGGTTAGTAGAACTTATATTTACCTCACATATGGCAGTTGCGGTATCAACAGCTGCGACTTGTGGGCTACAGACAATACTGTTGACCTTCAGATCTAGAAGCAGTTCCGCAGTCTTCTGAGCCTGAAAGTGTGTGACCGGATATGAGCTTAGCTGTTGTACTGGAAAGGAAATAAATTGGTGCTGTATGACACACAAAATGTGAATTACCTGTATAACACCCAGCATGTTCAGCGGTGCATAACCCACTCCGCCTAAACTACCCTGGAGTTCAAAAGGACAATATATGTAACTCAAAAGAGTACAAATGGTGCGGTGTGCTATTAAGGCTATATAGTTTTCACTGCCATAGGTGTCTAGATCATTAATCCCAGGAATTAGAAAATAAGATCCTGGTGTCTTCACGGCTTGATCCCAAGAATAAGTGCAACTTTCTTCATGCATGCGTGCACAAAAGGAAAATCCATACCTCAGAACTGCTCTGTGTAGCCCCTTGACAAACTAGAATGATCCGCTTGCTCGACTTTCTACCTGCAGAACTTTCGGCAGAAATAGGAGAGTTCGGGGTCTGTACGAAATAGAAACATGAGCAAAAGATTAAACCACATTTTTCATTGTTCGATTACGTCATCTCTGTTTTCTCTGGAAACATATGTGTTGTCTTATTTAAACAGTGGAAATAAGCCACCATGCTTGCTCATAAGTACTAGAAACTGACATGACAAATAACACTAATAAGTCATCTATTAATTCGCAAGAAGCCTGAGAAAAGAGGACACCTCACAAGAAGTCAACATTGTCAAACAATGGTATTGAGACAGATAAGTAATGCTCGGTGGTTGAAATATGTCATTAATAATAATAGCAAGTAAGTGCAGTGGAATCAACAACTTTCATTAACATTAGTTGCATTCCTGCAACTATCTAGAAGCAGATGAAATATGCTCGGTGCATTTTTTCTGTACTATGGATGTCTTGTTCCTTCAAAGTTCAAACTTCACACAACATTTACAATGTTATTATGAAAACACCTAAATATCCTGCACAGTATTCCAAAGCACCTAGGTTGTATCCGCTGATGGTAAAAAGATTGTGGCAAATCTAGCCATGCAAATGAAGCGGGCTGCCCTGCTAATTCCTTTAATCTCGAAGTTGATACAAGGGTAGAAGGTCTCGTGCTAACACAAACAGGCAAGGAGTAGAAGGCTCATATTAATGGTGTGTTTCGGACTTTCAGTAAGTATGAAACTCAAGTTTCAGCACACTGCGTCAGCAGAAATTTTTTGGTTACAAAGGAAAGCAAAGTTCAGTTATGGAAACAAAGTTACACTCACCTGATTTAAGCGGTTAAGGCACACACTTGGAGGGCGTCCGCCGGGCTGTGGGGTGAAATCCAGCACACTAGCGCCACAGTTGCTTTGGAGCAGAGTCCGAAAGTACTCCGTGCCAAGTCCTAAACACAAACACACCAACTGTGAACACGCCCTAAGCATTATAACATCCAAATCAAAATCTGGTTACACCTCACCCAGGGATGTGGCGACGAGCGCTTGGTTAACTGCATTGTGAGCAACCACAAGAACTGACTTGCCCTCATGTGTCAGGATCCTCTCCCAGCAGCCCTGCGCTCGGTTCCAGAGCTCCCGCACTGGGTAGTGCCCATCGATGCTGCAGTCTGACGGATTCTTCTGCCACTGCTGGAACAGAGCCCCGTACTTCTCCTTCCCTTCATGCTTCAAGAGCCCCTGCAAACAAATCCAGCTCGTCAGTGTGGCATTTCCGCAAGCACCTGCCGGCTGCCAAGCATTCGCACAAACATCAAGCGAGCAAACGAGCAGGGTGCCCACCTGGAAGGAATAGAGGTCGATCTCGCGGAGGTCGTAGTCCGGGATGAGGTCCTTATCGCGGCTGTCCCAGATGATCTCCGCGGTGCGGCGGGACCGGGCGAGCGGGCTGGTGAAGCAGGCGTCGAAGGAGTCGGCGAGGAGCATGAGGCGGGAGGTCTCCGCCTGGGACTCCCCCTTGGGCGTGAGCACGGAGAAGTCGGAGCTCCCCTGGATGCGTCCATCCGCGTTCCAGGTGCTCTGCCCGTGCCGCACCAGCACCACCCGCTTCGCCTCCGCCAGCGGCGGTAGCGGCGGGCGGCTTGGGGACCTATCAAGCTCGCGCACGCTCGAGCAGCGGATGCACGAGGCAGCGCTGCCACCCGGTCGCCGGTGAGCGGTGGCCGGCGACGGCGGCGGGGTGGGAGCGAAGAGGAGCATTTGTGGGATTTTATCCGCCCCTCTGATTTGGACGGTACCCAGAAGGATGTGTGGTTTGGGTCGAGTTTCCCGCGAAGATGTTCCCGAAGAAGAACCCGTAGGACGCGGATTTTACAAATTACGCCTTCCATTCAAGAAGACGTACAATATAAACTATTTTTGTGTGTGTTGCAAAATTCTGTCAGAACATACAAGGATTTGGTGAGCACAGCAAAAACTTACATTTCGCCTTCAAACAAAACTCATCGCAACAGTTCCTTTCAGATAATATATGGAATGCACTTCGGTTCTTACAGGAAGGGCCTTGTCGCATATTCATCATAAAATTTAAATTTAAATGCGCTACATCAAGGCAAGAGATAATAATCGACACACGAGAATTACATGGAAAAGAAGAAGGCAAAACACTTGACGCTGACAAAATTGCTCGGTGACCCCGCATAAGTAGAAAGGGATATTGCATCAGGAGTGCTTCTGGTCAATTAATTGTCTTAGCAACTTAGGCACCACCTGTCCACTGTTTGCAAGAACATCAGCCAAGGGCTTTGCATGAGCAGCATCAGTCTTAGAGACGATAACATGCACCTCCCCTGCAACCGTGTGACGGGCTGTCCTGGTGAGGATCTCAACATAATCATCAAATGAAGGAGGCAAGTCCGCGACCAACACAATCTCAAATTCCTCCACGCCTGATGTTGCCAAGCTCTCACAGCCTTTCACAAGGACATTGATAAGCCCCATGCTGCAATTAGATACAAAGGAACACGCAAGTTGTCAATGTCACAGTGCCACAACACAGTTATTAATCAAAAAGTGGTGCAGCTAAAAATTATCTGAAAGTGAAAACACAAAGCCTTGGCAAATATGGCTTCAAATTGAAATGTTTGGGGGGAAATATTGGCTATGATTCACATGTTCTCAGTTTGTCTTCTGAGATAGGGAATGACACAGAAAGACATACTGAAATGGTTCACTGTACCTGCTGCATACGGTAAAGGTGCTGCCTTGCGAGCCATCATTCACTGTGAGAATTTCCAGTTTAAGGGATGAAGAGAGTTTCTGCGCTTCATTATCATTCGCGGCCACTAGCAAAACCTTTGCTGTCTTACTGGCATGGTTTTCTAAAACATGCTCGAGAATTTCCTTAACCTGAAAATAAGTAAAAGACCTTGTCAGTGTCCTGAGTAATCAGCAAAACGTTCTAAAAAACTATGAACCATGAATTCAGGACATGCATGTAAGTAGATAATGAAGTAAGAATGAACAGGACATCTCTGCCTGCACACTCCAATTACCTTTGATGTCTTCTCCTCTTTAGTACAGAAGTGTACATGCTGTGCTACAAATGCACTTCGAGAAGTAACAGAATCATTCGTGGTAAGCTTTGTAATTCTTCCATGTAGTAGATTTCTTGCCACTGTTGCCGCACTCTGGTCACATTGACCACTAAATATAGTTACCTGTGCATCACCTGATATGGTACTTCGAATAGAACGAAGTTCTTTGATGATATTAAGGTCCATGAAATCCTTTAGTCCATCAATGACCTGTTAGAAGAAGTTATTCTTGATGTTAGCGTAACTAGATTACTGACAATGCTAGGACTTGACAGTAAATAAAACTTGTGAGGCCACTAAAGACTGGGTTAAGGCTATACTGCTTGCTAAATGAATTGCAGAGCACATAGCTTTCAAAGTGAAATGCTGACAAGCATCAGGATGATAAATAGAAGTGAGCTGATATTAAATATCATCAAGAAGACACCAAATGACCAAAATATCAAATTTTCGCACCAGCATTGATACATTCGATATGTCAATTGCCTTTAGTGAGACCAGTTCAATGAGCCTCTCCGGGGTAGATATAAGAAACTCGGGCTCACAGCTCTTTAATCTGATAGAGACAACAGAAAATGAATTAGGATTGTGCATACAAATGCATCCATGGGCTCTACAGTCACAAGATATTCACATTCATGATACATTGATACTGTATATGAGACTAGTGACTGAAGAAAGCATACCCAGAAATCTGGTGCTCTATGGAAGCGCCAGGATGCAAGCTCACTGAATGTATTCCAAGAGACTTCAGCGGTTTACATATTGAACGCACCTGTTCAAGCAATGAAGCAATACCAAATAAATCACTAGATCAATTAACCCTTGTTCCTGGTGGCACTACTAGACATTGCAACATCAAGAACAAGAAGGTGGAGAGAGTCCGATGTTACTACTCACTTGCACCGCCTTTTCCTGGGAAGGGACGAGGTAGAGGAGGAAGGGGCATGAGACGACCACCTCGAGCTTCTCCTTCCTGGCGACGATGTCGCAGGCCGTGGAGACGAGCCACGCCGTCTGCTCCCGGGTGGCGTACTGGTAGCTGGTGTCGAGCACGTCCGAAGGCGGGGACGCGGCGCAGGACTTCCAGAGCTCCATGCCCCAGGAGGCGGTGTCGTGGATGCCGCCACCGTCCTCCTCGGATGCCCCAGCCCCGTCCCGGATGGCGTTGAGGCAGACCACCAGGAACTTGGACGGCCGGTCATACTCCACCCGGTCATCCTCCGTCTCCTTCTTCCGCACGGGTATGGCATTAGGACCGGTGGCCCGCTCCTGCTTCTTGGAACCCTTGCTTTTCTTCTTGTGGTCGTCGTTGGTGTCGGCGGCGTCTTCGGCCTTGCGCTTCTTGCCGTGGCGCTCGTTGAAGGGGTCCTCGGGGCAAGGGAGGGAGAAGCACATGCCCTCGCAGCCGCGGCGCTTGCCGGTCTTGCGGCGGCGCTTGGAGGCGATGATGGCGGCGACGCGCGTGGAGACGGCGTTCTCGCTGCTGCGCATCCGCTTGCGGCGCACCTTCCCGCGCTTCCGCGCGAGCGCGTCGTCGCCCTTTGGCATCCCGCTCGCTTGCTCCGGCCAACCTAACACACAACGGCAGGACCGCGCCGCCGCACCCGCGCTAAAACCTAGCAAACCTCCGTCTCCTCTGCTCTCGCACGAACAGGGCCGGCGAGAATGAGATTGGCCAGAAGGGATGGGGGAGTTGGTAGAAGAGAAGAAGCCCGCACGATGGTAAAGCCGTGCAGCCCATTTTGGGAAGGCTCGGGCCCATTCAATTAGAAGGCCTAGCCCAACGAGCCAGGGCGTAAAGGTTAGAAATCGGCTACTACTGTTGGGAAACCAGGCCCATCACTGTGACTTTTTTTTAACACAGTACAGACGCAAACGCTGCATATACTCACCCTATGAACAGAGCACCTCCGAGGAACTGAGCCGGTCTATCATCTTGAGATTCACAAAGTCACCGTAGGCGCCTCATCATCGACGGGAACGTCTACTCCCATTGAATGCACATTGCCTGAAATCCTGAAATAAACCCCCGGACGTTGATGCTACGAGGCTGTACCAGTTATTCCATTTGTATGTGTACGTATCCCAAGTGTGTATGTCTCAAAAAATAATGTATCCCAAGTGTGTAAACCTCCGAATCTCTCTTCTATATCAATGGGAAGATACACAGTGATGTCCGGACGCCCCCTAGGCGGCGATTAGGGTTTATCTCGTGGACCTGCGGCGCTCGCCGATCGGATCGGTGGGGGGAGACCTGACCGCCGGAGAGGACGATGGCTTCCAACGCTTCCTCATCGGCGAACAACGGATCTGGTGATGTCGCACGCCGACGCGAAGACGAACCGTCGAGCGACAACCCGGAAAAATACAGAGACAACCCTGGAAAACAAAATAAAGCAAAGAAGAGCCGTCCAGGTCCTTGCCTCCACTGACGCCGCCGCACAGCCAAGAGTCCGCCATCTCCCCGCTGACGCGGAGAACAGCGAACACCACCGAACCAAGCTCTGGCGAAGCCCCTCGCAGATCTGCTTTGTGGCGTTCCCCTGAGGCCCACCGTTGCCGGCGAGGCACATCTTCGATAAGGCGCACCGGTGGGGAAGATCCCCACAACTTCGCCGAGCCCGGCAACGACCCTTCCCGTCGAAAACGACGAAGAACGCCAGCCGAAGCCGTCGATCACCTGCAACCACAAACCAGCAGCAGAGCCAGCGTCTCCCGGATCTCGCCGACAGACGAAGCCGGCGCCTCAGCACCGGCTCCTCGCTCCTGTACAAGCTCCGTGGCTCCACACCGACTCCGGAGCACGCATCGATGCAGCGGCGGAGCCAGAGCACAAAATCGTCGTCAAGGCGGGCGCCGCCGCCACGCCCGTCATGACTGGAAAGACCGCTCCACAGATCCACAATCGACAGAGAACTACACATCGATGGGGAGCTGGAGGAGCCCAAAATCAGCACCGTCGACGCAAACCAGCATGGCAAGCCGTCTTGACAAATCTTCTTTTGGAAACTTATGCTGGATAGAGCATATGTGTGCGTGTAAATGAAATGATCTTGACAAATACTCCTTCCGTTTCTAAATACAAGTCCTTTTTAGATATTTCAATAAGTGACTACATGACTTATACTATTTAGGAACGGAGCCCCCCCCCCCCCCCCCCCCCCCCCCCCCCCCCCCCCCCCCCCCCCCCCCCCCCCCCCCCCCCCCCCCCCCCCCCCCCCCCCCCCCCCCCCCCCCCCCCCCCCCCCCCCCCCCCACACCTGTTGAAGAGAGCAACAAGCAGCTAATGATTTGTGGTGGCCCGATGGCGGGGACTATCGAGTCCGAGGAGGAAGATGGAACAGCTGAAAGAGAGCGCAAAAAGAAAAGGCCATCACCTGAAAATTCTGGGACCTCGGCAGCGGCTGCCTCGCAGCCCTGCCCATCCCAATGAATTGCATAAGCTGGAACCGTCGAGGGCTTGGGAACCCTGAGACAGTTCGCGAGCTTCGCAAAATTGTGAAGCAAGAAGGTCCCGCCCTTCTCTTCGTTATGGAAACGAAGATTAAGGGTAAACGGGTGGAGAACCTGAAATCTGTGCTAGGATTTCAAGGTTGTTTTGCGGTGGATAGCACTGGTTTAAGTGGTGGCATTGGCTTGTTTTGGACAGATGAAGTGCATGTTGAACTGAAAAACTACAGCCGAGCGCACATTGATGTAAAAGTCAGGAGGAAAGATGACCAAAACTCTTGGCGTTTTACAGGTTTTTACGGAGAACCCCGGACAGAGAATAGACACCACAGTTGGGAGTTCTTGCGTACTCTGCATGGCATTCAGCACGAAGGATGGATTTGCATGGGCGACTTCAATGAAACAATGTATGCTGATGAACACTTTAGTGTGCACGAGCGACCAGCATGGCAGATGCAGGCCTTCCGCGAGGTTATAGACGCTTGTTCCTTCCTAGATATAGGATGGAGAGGAGTTCCCTTTACATGGGATAATAAACAGCAGGGCGACTCGAATGTAAAAGCTCGACTCGATCGAGCACTAGCCAATAATGAATTCTTACAACTTTTTGAGTACACCACTGTCAAACACATTAGTTCAATTGCCTCTGATCATTGCTACGTGTTGGCAGAATTAAGAAGCGATCATCCGAACAGGTGGCCTGCTGTGCAGCGCCCCTTTCGCTGTGAAAACATTTGGCAGACCCATGCGGACTATGACAAACTTGTTATGGACCTTTGGAAATCTGGGGCTGGCCAAGGAGGACTGAAAGGAGTCGTGGATGCTCTCAACTCGGTACAGTCCCGTCTCGGCTCCTAGAGAGAGCGCGAGTTTGGCAACATGGCAAAAAAGGTACGCAAACTGCAGAAATCATTGGAACGGCTGAGAACCGCATCTGTTGGCAGGGGCCCAACAGCAGAAGAACTCTCCATAGCATCACAGCTACGAGAAGCATTGCGGCAGGAGGAAATCTGGATCAAACAAAGATCCAGAGTACAAACAGTTCTAGCCGGCGACAGGAACACAAAGTTTTTCCACGCCCGAGCGTCGCAACGGAAAAGGATAAATCGAGTCACCACCCTAGAAAGAGACGATGGCCATATATGTTCATATCATGATGAGGTGGCCGAGGAGATCCAAAATTTCTATATGAGCCTGTACACCTCTCAGGGTTACAGCGATATGTCAGAACTATTACAGTTTGTCACACCACGTGTATCGGCAGCAATGAACGAAAAATTGGAAAAGAATACACCGCCGACGAGTTGCGGACAGCCTTGTTCCAAATGGCCCCATCCAAGGCGCCGGGTATAGATGGCTTCACTGCCGGGTTCTTCCAAAGGCATTGGGACATTCTTGGCGACGACATAACAACGGCCATTCTGGAATTTCTGAATGGAGGTGAACTACCCGGGGGACTTAATGACACAGCCATAACTCTTATCCCCAAGGTGCGTAATCCTCAAAAAATTGCACAATTTCGCCCTATAGCTCTCTGTCCAGTACTATACAAAATAGTTGCAAAAGCAAACACCAACCGCATGAGAGATATGATGGATGAGGTTATAGGTGACGAGCAAAGTGCCTTCGTCCCGGGACGTCTCATTACTGACAACGTTCTGGTGGCATACGAAAGCATCCATGCAATGAAGAAGAAAAAGAAAGGAAAGAATTCTTCATGTGCTGTCAAGTTGGATATGCTCAAAGCTTTTGACAGGGTGGAGTGGCACTACCTGGAAGCTATGATGACCAAGCTTGGCTTTTGTGACAAGTTCGTCAGACTAGTCATGAAGTGTGTCTCCTCAGTCCGCTTCTCTGTCAAAGTTAATGGAACACTTCTACCCTTTTTCCAGCCGACAAAGGGATTGCGCCAGGGGTGTCCAATGTCCCCCTTTCTATTCCTTATTTGTGCAGAAGGTTTCACTTTGTTAATGAACAATTTTGGTGGCCCTCATATCGATCGTGGGATTCGCGTGAGTGTACGCTCACCATGGGTTAATCACCTACTGTTCGCAGACGACAGTCTCATCTTTCTCGGCGCTAATCTTGATAGTGCGCGAAGGTTGAATGAGATCCTACGGATCTATGCTCAATGCTCCGGGCAAGCTGTGAACAAAGCCAAAAGCTCAATCTATTTCAGCCCGAATGCATGCCAGCCTGTTCGTGAAATAGTAAAGCAAGAACTGGGAATTTGAAGGAAATATGCCCTAGAGGCAATAATAAAGTTATTATTTATTTCCTTATATATCATGATAAATGTTTATTATTCATGCTAGAATTATATTAACCGGAAACATAATACTTATGTGAATACATAGACAAACAGAGTGTCACTAGTACTATTTGTATTAAATCTCGATAGTAGTGATACACATATTCATAATGTTGAAGCCGAAAGATGCAGAGTTGATAATGATAGTGAAACTTATTTGTGGCACTGCCGTTTAGGTCATATTGGTGTAAAACGCATGAAGAAACTCCATTCCGATGGACTTTTGGAATCACTTGATTATGAATCACTTGGTACCTGCGAACCATGCCTCATGGGCAAGATGACTAAAATGCCGTTCTCCGGAACTATGGAGCGAGCAACAGATTTGTTGGAAATCATACATACTGATGTATGTGGTCCAATGAATGTTGAGGCTCGCGGCGGGTATCGTTATTTTCTCACCTTCACAGATGATTTGAGCAGATATGGGTATATCTACTTAATGAAACATAAGTCTGAAACATTTGAAAAGTTCAAAGAATTTCAGAGTGAAGTGGAAAATCATCGTAACAAGAAAATAAAGTTTCTACGATCTGATCGTGGAGGAGAATATTTGAGTTACGAGTTTGGTGTACATTTGAAACAAAGCAGAATAGTTTCGCAACTCACGCCACCCGAAACACCACAGTGTAATGGTGTGTCCGGACATCGTAATCGTACTTTACTAGATGTGGTGCGATCTATGATGTCTCTTACTGATTTACCGCTATCGTTTTGGGGTTATGCTTTAGAGACGGCTGCATTCACGTTAAATAGGGCACCATCTAAATCCGTTGAGACGACTCCTTATGAACTATGGTTTGGCAAGAAACCAAAGTTGTCATTTCTTAAAGTTTGGGGCTGCGATGCTTATGTGAAAAAGCTTCAACCTGATACCCCCCCCCCCCCCCCCCCCCCCCCCCCCCCCCCCCCCCCCCCCCCCCCCCCCCCCCCCCCCCCCCCCCCCCCCCCCCCCCCCCCCCCCCCCCCCCCCCCCCCCCCCCCCCCCCCCCCCCCCCCCCCCCCCCCCCCCCCCCCCCCCCCCCCCCCCCCCCCCCCCCCCCCCCTCTAGAGAAGGAGTTTCTCTCGAAAGAAGTGAGTGGGAGGAAATTAGAACTTGATGAGGTAACTGTACCTGCTCCCTTATTGGAAAGTAGTTCATCACAGAAACCGGTTCCTGTGACACCTACACCAATTAGTGAGGAAGTTAATGATGATGATCATGAAACTTCAGATCAATTTACTACCGAACCTCATAGGTCAACCAGAGTAAGATCCGCACCAGAGTGGTACGGTAATCCTGTTTTGGAGGTCATGTTACTAGACCATGACGAACCTATGAACTATGAGGAAGCGATGATGAGCCCAGATTCCGTAAAATGGCTTGAGGCCATGAAATCTAAGATGGGATCCATGTATGAGAACAAAGTGTGGACTTTTGTGGACTTGCCCGATGGTCGGCAAGACATATTAAATAAATGGATCTTCAAGAAGAAGATGGATACTAATAGTAGTGTTACTATCTACAAAGCTCGACTTGTCATAAAAGGTTTTTTCGACAAGTTCAAGGTGTTGACTGCAATGAGATTTTCTCAACTGTAGCGATGCTTAAATCTGTCCAAATCATGTTAGCAATTGCCATATTTTATGAAATCTGGCAAATGGATATAAAACTGCAGTCCTTAAATGGATATTTCTTAAAGAAGAGTTGTATATGATGCAACCAGAAGGTTTTGTCGATCCAAAGGGTGCTAACAAAGTGTGCAAGCTCCAGCGATCCATTTATGGACTGGTGCAAGCCTCTCGGAGTTGGAATAAATGTTTTGATAGTGTGATCAAAGCATATGGTTTTATACAAACATTTGGAGAAGCCTGTATTTACAAGAAAGTGAGTGGGAGCTCTGTAGCATTTCTAATCTTATATGTAGATGACATATTGTTGATTGGAAATGATATAGAATTTCTGGATAGCATAAAGGGATACTTGAATAAGAGTTTTTCAATGAAAGACCTCGGTGCAGCTGCTTACATATTGGGCATCAAGATCTATAGAGATAGATCAAGACGCTTAATTGGACTTTCACAAACCACATACCTTGGTAAAGTTTTGAAGAATTTCAAAATGAATCAGTCAAAGAAAGAGTTCTTGCCTGTGTTACAAGGTGTGACCCCCCCCCCCCCCCCCCCCCCCCCCCCCCCCCCCCCCCCCCCCCCCCCCCCCCCCCCCCCCCCCCCCCCCCCCCCCCCCCCCCCCCCCCCCCCCCCCCCCCCCCCCCCCCCCCCCCCCCCCCCCCCCCCCCCCCCCCCCCCCCCCCCCCCCCCCCCCCCCCCCCCCCCCCCCCCCCCCCCCCCCCCCCCCCCCCCCCCCCCCCCCCCCCCCCCCCCCCCCCCCCCCCCCCCCCCCCCCCCCCCCCCCCCCCCCCCCCCCCCCCCCCCCCCCCCCCCCCCCCCCCCCCCCCCCCCCCCCCCCCCCCCCCCCCCCCCCCCCCCCCCCCCCCCCCCCCCCCCCCCCCCCCCCCCCCCCCCCCCCCCCCCCCCCCCCCCCCCCCCCCCCCCCCCCCCCCCCCCCCCCCCCCCCCCCCCCCCCCCCCCCCCCCCCCCCCCCCCCCCCCCCCCCCCCCCCCCCCCCCCCCCCCCCCCCCCCCCCCCCCCCCCCCCCCCCCCCCCCCCCCCCCCCCCCCCCCCCCCCCCCCCCCCCCCCCCCCCCCCCCCCCCCCCCCCCCCCCCCCCCCCCCCCCCCCCCCCCCCCCCCCCCCCCCCCCCCCCCCCCCCCCCCCCCCCCCCCCCCCCCCCCCCCCCCCCCCCCCCCCCCCCCCCCCCCCCCCCCCCCCCCCCCCCCCCCCCCCCCCCCCCCCCCCCCCCCCCCCCCCCCCCCCCCCCCCCCCCCCCCCCCCCCCCCCCCCCCCCCCCCCCCCCCCCCCCCCCCCCCCCCCCCCCCCCCCCCCCCCCCCCCCCCCCCCCCCCCCCCCCCCCCCCCCCCCCCCCCCCCCCCCCCCCCCCCCCCCCCCCCCCCCCCCCCCCCCCCCCCCCCCCCCCCCCCCCCCCCCCCCCCCCCCCCCCCCCCCCCCCCCCCCCCCCCCCCCCCCCCCCCCCCCCCCCCCCCCCCCCCCCCCCCCCCCCCCCCCCCCCCCCCCCCCCCCCCCCCCCCCCCCCCCCCCCCCCCCCCCCCCCCCCCCCCCCCCCCCCCCCCCCCCCCCCCCCCCCCCCCCCCCCCCCCCCCCCCCCCCCCCCCCCCCCCCCCCCCCCCCCCCCCCCCCCCCCCCCCCCCCCCCCCCCCCCCCCCCCCCCCCCCCCCCCCCCCCCCCCCCCCCCCCCCCCCCCCCCCCCCCCCCCCCCCCCCCCCCCCCCCCCCCCCCCCCCCCCCCATTAACCGGAAACATGATACATGTGCGAATACATAGATGAATAGAGTGTCACTAGTATGCCTCTACTTGACTAGCTCGTTGATCAAAGATGGTTATGTTTCCTAGCCATAGACATGAGTTGTCATTTGATTAACGAGATCACATCATTAGGAGAATGATGTGATTGACTTGACCCATTCCGTTAGCTTAGCACTTGATCGTTTAGTATGTTGCTATTGCTTTCTTCATGACTTATACATGTTCCTATGACTATGAGATTATGCAACTCCCGTTTATCGAAGGAACACTTTGTGTGCTACCAAAGATCACAACGTAACTGGGTGATTATAAAGGTGCTCTACAGGTGTCTCCGAAGGTACTTGTTGAGTTGGCGTATTTCGAGATTAGGATTTGTCTCTCCGATTGTTGGAGAGGTATCTCTGGGCCCACTCGGTAATACACATCACTATAAGCCTTGCAAGCATTGTAACTAATGAGTTAGTTGCAGGATGATGTATTACGGAACGAGTAAAGAAACTTGCCTGTAACGAGATTGAACTAGATATTGAGATACCGACGATCGAATCTCGGGCAAGTAACATACCGATGACAAAGGGAACAACGTATGTTGTTATACGGTTTGACCGATAAAGATCTTCGTAGAATATATAGGAACCAATATGAGCATCCAGGTTCCGCTATTGGTTATTGACCGGAGATGAGTCTCGGTCATGTCTACATAGTTCTCGAACCCGTAGGGTCTGCACGCTTAACGTTCGGTGACGATTTGTATTATGAGTTTATGTGTTTTGATGTACCGAAGGTAGTTCAGAGTCCCGGATGAGATCGGGGACATGACGAGGAGTCTTGAAATGGTCGAGACATAAAGATCGATATATTGGACGACTATATTCGGACATCGGAAAGGTTTCGAGTGATTCGGGTATTTTTCGGAGTACCGGAGAGTTACGGGAATTCGCCGGGGAATACATGGGCCTTATTGGGCTTTAGGGGAAAGAGAGAGGGGAGGCTGCGCGCCCCCCCAAGGCTTAGTCCGAATTGGACTAAGGGGAGGGGCGGCGCCCCCTCCTTCTATCTCTTCTCTTTTCCCTTTCCTTCTCTCCTACTCCTACTACTTGGAAGGGCTCCTAGTTCTACTAGGAAAGGGGGAATCCTACTCCCGATGGGAGTAGGACTCCCTAGGGCGCGCCATAGAGTGGGCCGGCCCTCCCTCTCCTCCACTCCTTTATATACGGAGGAGGGGGGCACCCCATAGACACAACAATTGATCATTTATCTCTTAGCCGTGTGCGGTGCCCCCCTCCACCATATTCCACCTCGGTAATATCGTAGCGGTGCTTAGGCGAAGCCTTGCGTTGGTAGCATCATCAACACCGTCATCACGCCGTCGTGCTGACGGAACTCTCCCGCAAAGCTCTGCTGGATCGGAGTTCGTGGGACGTCATCGAGCTGAACGTGTGCTGAACTCGGAGGTGCCATGCGTTCGGTACTTGGATCGGTCGGATCATGAAGACGTACGACTACATCAACCGCGTTGTCACAACGCTTCCGCTTTCGGTCTACGAGGGTACGTGGACACACTCTCCCCTCTCGTTGCTATGCATCACCATGATCTTGCGTGTGCATAGGAAATTTTTGAAATTACTACGTTCCCCAACAACCAACGCATTACATATTTGAAGAAATATGAAGGAAAAAGGTACAAAAAGAGTAAATGCACTTACCTCCCCCCATCAGGGAAAATTAACCACCTCTGCTCACGGGTCGCCAGCACGGTCGGGAGTAGTGTACAACCACGCTGGTAGACGGTGGCCCCCTCACCCACCTCGCTCTCGCTATTAGCTGGATCCCCGCCACCATCAGCATGGCCACTCGGCCCCCCGGGCGGATCCGGCCAGGTACCCCATCCAGATGTCTCCTGGGACGTACCCTGGTCCGGAGTCTCGTGGGCTGAAGGCTCGTCGACCCGAGGCTCGTGGGCCAGAGTCCGCGTAGCCTCCTTCTCAGACGTGTCCACCCTAGCAGCCCTGTGCTCGGGTGAATCAGCTGGGAGTGGTGGCGAGGAAGGCATAGGAGCCTGCCTACCTCTCCCACGGCCACGTCCTCCCTGGCCTCCTCTCTTCCTTCCTCCCCGATCTCCTCTCCCGGTGGGCAACGACACCGATGAAGAAGCGCCCACCGGTGAAGCCATACCCTCATACAACGCTCTCTGGAGAGGTACAAGTGGAATGGAAGTACCACTCCCACCACGCCGACGAAGAAGGAGCCTCGGAGCGCTCCTTACCCGCGCCCACCATCTTTCAACACCTGCCATGACAAAGAGTAAACGAAATTAGTAAAACATAAAAAATTTAATACCAACATGAATAATAATATGTATATAACTTAAGTGTATCATCATCAAGTACAACATAAAAAAATTGAATACCTAACATGAACTAACAATATATATATGTATATAATACAAATTGAATACCTGACATGAACTAATAATAATCTTGATCGTCTATATATGCTCTGGGGTCAATAAATGCATCATCATCATCACTATCATGAATGACGTGCTCATCGGGTTCAGCGGCATCAACATGTGGAAGGCCACCTTTATGTAATCGGTCAAGCGTTGACAGGTCATCCGCAGTAGTAACCTCTTCTTGTTCCGGCTCAGGGGTGAAGTTGGATTCACTATCGCTGTCTACTTCAATGTTCTGGGGTGAAGTAGAGCGTTTCTTAAAACATTTTTTGGAAAGACGTGTTTCTTGGAAGAATTCTCCTTCATATGTGTCTGGGTTAATGTGAGGTTCATAATCCTCTTCATTGGGGGGAGGTGGTCTAACACGTGGCAACACTTCATAAACGACATCCCAACCATTCAGATTTGGATCAGTTTGGCAGGCCCACGGTAGATAGAAAACTTGGGTCGCCTGTTGAGCCATAATATAGACATCGGGGACATCTAAATGGGTGCTTTGTTTGATTTCGACTAGCCCTATATGTTCATGAGTCCTTCTAGTCTCCTTCGTCTGGAACCAATAACATTTGAAGACTACGATGTTCGGTGGGTTTTCACCAAAGAATAGAAGTTCATAAATTGCTTCAACACTCCCATAATACTTAGTACCTCCTTCACTGATACCAGAGACACAACAATTTGTAGACTTTCGGTCGGCCATAGATAGCTCTTTGCCGTAGGTACGAAAGCGATACCCGTTGATGTCGTATTTGTCAAATGAACGGACCTTATAGTCAAAACCATTAGCGACTTGTCTCAATTCGGTATCCATAGACTCTGAATTAGCCTACAAGTTTAATACAAAAGGATTGTTGCATTAGCTGCAAATTAGACGAAGAAATGAGAATGGTCTAATGGAAATTACCGTTTGTTTGAACCAAGAGATGAAACCGGGAAAGCCGACTCCATGCTTTGCCAGAAGCTCATACTCTTCGATGGATTCCTTTTGGATCACCGCTCCATCCGAGAATTTGGTGACGTATCGACTATATCAAATATCCGGGAATAAGAGCAGTTCAAAGGAATTATAAGTTGTGAAACAATGTACCGAGAACTTACTCGATGTACAGCCACACTTCTATTAGGTTGTTGAAGATATACAACGAAATGGTCCGCCATTCTTCGACATCCAACGATATTGGTTTTGAAGCACCAGCTGGTGCGAGATTCCCTTTGAATAGGCTGAGGTTGGATCCACCTTTTTTAGGGTCGCCAGCATTGTACCGAGGCTTCGGATTATGCAAATGATGATTTTTGGCTTCGTAGTGTGCTATCACGAAGTTTACCGCCTCCTCAGTAATGAATGCCTCGGCCATCGATGCTTCAATTCTACGTTTATTTTTACATTTTGCTTGAAGCGTCTTCTGCATCCTCTCAGTTGCGTAGCACCAATGATTTTGCACGGGCCCCCCCAATCTTGCCTCGGTCGAGAGATGCAAAATCAAGTGCTGCATTGGATTAAAGAAGCCCGGCGGAAAGATCTTCTCTAACTTGCAGATCAACTCTAGCGCCAACTCTTCCATTTCTTCTAGCACGCCAGGCGATAGTTATTTCACACAAAGAACATGGAAGAAATAGCTCAGCTCTGCCAGTACTAGCCATTCATCCTCAGGGATGAAGCCATGCAACATCACCGGCATTACCCACTCAATCCATATGTGCCAATCATGACTCTTGAGACCAAATATTTTCAATTTTTGAAGACTCGCTCCCCTCTTTAGATTTGCTACATACCCATCGGGGAACATCAACTGCATTTTCACCCACAAGATAATTTCCCTCATAGCTGGCCTTCCAAGATTGAACCATGCCTTTGGCTTCGTCCAGTTCTGCTTTCCTTTTGGTTCTTGCATGTTTTGTAACGGTCTATCACATAGCGCCTCCTGATCGACTCTAGCCTTAGTATTATCCTTTGACTTCCCCTCTATGCCGAACAATGTACCAAAAAGGGCCTCGGCAATATTCTTTTCAGTGTGCATCACGTCGATGTTGTGTGGGCAAAGGAGGTCTTTGAAGTAAGGCAGATCCCACAAGCATGTCTTGTGAGTCCAGGCGTGTTCCGAATTATACCCCTTGAAATACCCTGGATGCTCTAGATCTGGCTCGAGAGCATTTAACTGATCCAGGGTCTCTTGGCCTGTCAATGCAGGTGGTGCAGAGTTTTTGACAACTCTACCTTTGATGAAGTTCTTCTTGTCTTTCCTGAACTTATGGCGAAGATCCAGAAACTGTCTATGCAAGTCGAAGCAAGAAAACTTGCGACCCGCCTGTAGCCAACGGAACTGAAGAGCTGCCTTGCATGTGGGGCACGGGAACCTTCCATGCACACACCAGCCAACTAATAGCGCATACGTCGGCAAGTCATGCATCGAGTACATGTGCCAGACACGCATTATGAAGTTCTGTTTGCTAGTGGCGTTGTATGTCTTGAACCCATTATCCCAAGCTTCTTGCAATTCATCCTTAAGAGGCTGCATGTACACATTCATATTCTTCCTCGGATAGTTGGGTCCTGGAATTATCAACGTTAGGAAAATGTTCTTTCTTTGCATAATATGTCCGGGGGGGGAGATTGAGTGGAATGACAAATACGGGCCAACAACTGTATTGGGTTGCCATCAGACCAAACACATTCAACCCATCCGTGCTGATGGCGACTCGAGGATGCCTTGGATCTGCCGCTTTTTGCTCATATAATGCATCAAAGCGCTTCCACGCAGAACCATTCGATGTGTGTACCATCATCAGATTCCCATCTGCATCTAGTTTGGTTCTTTTGCCCATTTTGTGCCATGTCATCTGTCTGGCCGTCTCTTTGACCATGAAAAGACATTGAAGTCTTGGTACGATTGGCATATATTGAAGAACATTAACGGGGATTTTGGTCTGCGTCTTCTCACCCATACCGTTGTCTACCACAACATACCTGGAAGACTTGCAAATGGGACAATAGTTCAAGTCCGCATACTCAAGCCTCAATAAGGCACATCCTTTCTCACAGGCATGTATCTTATCATAGGGCATCTTAAGTGCACGGAGGATTTTCTTCGACTGGTGCAGGTTTGCAGGCATTAAATGGCCTTTGGGTAGAAAGCGTCCAAATACTGTCATCATCGCGTTGTAGCATTCTCTGCCCAAGTTGAATTGAGCCTTCAGAGCCATTACTTGTGAGATGGCATCCAGCTGACAAAGCTCAGTGTGCTCGTGGAGAGGACGTTTTGAAGACTCCAACATTTCATTGAAGGCCTTTGCAAATTCCTCCATCTCATCGTCCGAATCCCGAGCATCATCAAATGCACCATGTCTTCCATCCCGGTACCATGCTCATCGGTGCAAATTTTACCAAGTCAAAAAAATTTAGGACATCACATCACATAAAGCATTGACACTTCAAACTATGAAAAAAAAATCATATTTGCTAATGACATCTAGTCCTCTTCTTCTTCTCCTCTTCCCTTCTTCTTCTTCTCCTTCTTCTTCTTCTTCTTCTTCTTCTTCTTCTTCTTCTTCTTCTTCTCCTTCTCCTTCTTCTCCTTCTGCTTCTCCTGCTCCTCCTCCTCCTCCTCCTGCTCCTTCTCCTTCTCTTTCTCCTTCTCTTTCTCCTTCTTCTTCTTCTTCTTCTTTTCCTTTTTCCTCTTCTTCTACTTAGGGGGGGGGGGGGGGGGGGGGGGGGGGGGGGGGGGGGGGGGGGGGGGGGGGGGGGGGGGGGGGGGGGGGGGGGGGGGGGGGGGGGGGGGGGGGGGGGGGGGGGGGGGGGGGGGGGGGGGGGGGGGGGGGGGGGGGGGGGGGGGGGGGGGGGGGGGGGGGGGGGGGGGGGGGGGGGGGGGGGGGGGGGGGGGGGGGGGGGGGGGGGGGGGGGGGGGGGGGGGGGGGGGGGGGGGGGGGGGGGGGGGGGGGGGGGGGGGGGGGGGGGGGGGGGGGGGGGGGGGGGGGGGGGGGGGGGGGGGGGGGGGGGGGGGGGGGGGGGGGGGGGGGGGGGGGGGGGGGGGGGGGGGGGGGGGGGGGGGGGGGGGGGGGGGGGGGGGGGGGGGGGGGGGGGGGGGGGGGGGGGGGGGGGGGGGGGGGGGGGGGGGGGGGGGGGGGGGGGGGGGGGGGGGGGGGGGGGGGGGGGGGGGGGGGGGGGGGGGGGGGGGGGGGGGGGGGGGGGGGGGGGGGGGGGGGGGGGGGGGGGGGGGGGGGGGGGGGGGGGGGGGGGGGGGGGGGGGGGGGGGGGGGGGGGGGGGGGGGGGGGGGGGGGGGGGGGGGGGGGGGGGGGGGGGGGGGGGGGGGGGGGGGGGGGGGGGGGGGGGGGGGGGGGGGGGGGGGGGGGGGGGGGGGGGGGGGGGGGGGGGGGGGGGGGGGGGGGGGGGGGGGGGGGGGGGGGGGGGGGGGGGGGGGGGGGGGGGGGGGGGGGGGGGGGGGGGGGGGGGGGGGGGGGGGGGGGGGGGGGGGGGGGGGGGGGGGGGGGGGGGGGGGGGGGGGGGGGGGGGGGGGGGGGGGGGGGGGGGGGGGGGGGGGGGGGGGGGGGGGGGGGGGGGGGGGGGGGGGGGGGGGGGGGGGGGGGGGGGGGGGGGGGGGGGGGGGGGGGGGGGGGGGGGGGGGGGGGGGGGGGGGGGGGGGGGGGGGGGGGGGGGGGGGGGGGGGGGGGGGGGGGGGGGGGGGGGGGGGGGGGGGGGGGGGGGGGGGGGGGGGGGGGGGGGGGGGGGGGGGGGGGGGGGGGGGGGGGGGGGGGGGGGGGGGGGGGGGGGGGGGGGGGGGGGGGGGGGGGGGGGGGGGGGGGGGGGGGGGGGGGGGGGGGGGGGGGGGGGGGGGGGGGGGGGGGGGGGGGGGGGGGGGGGGGGGGGGGGGGGGGGGGGGGGGGGGGGGGGGGGGGGGGGGGGGGGGGGGGGGGGGGGGGGGGGGGGGGGGGGGGGGGGGGGGGGGGGGGGGGGGGGGGGGGGGGGGGGGGGGGGGGGGGGGGGGGGGGGGGGGGGGGGGGGGGGGGGGGGGGGGGGGGGGGGGGGGGGGGGGGGGGGGGGGGGGGGGGGGGGGGGGGGGGGGGGGGGGGGGGGGGGGGGGGGGGGGGGGGGGGGGGGGGGGGGGGGGGGGGGGGGGGGGGGGGGGGGGGGGGGGGGGGGGGGGGGGGGGGGGGGGGGGGGGGGGGGGGGGGGGGGGGGGGGGGGGGGGGGGGGGGGGGGGGGGGGGGGGGGGGGGGGGGGGGGGGGGGGGGGGGGGGGGGGGGGGGGGGGGGGGGGGGGGGGGGGGGGGGGGGGGGGGGGGGGGGGGGGGGGGGGGGGGGGGGGGGGGGGGGGGGGGGGGGGGGGGGGGGGGGGGGGGGGGGGGGGGGGGGGGGGGGGGGCGATGTCCTCTGCCTCGTTGTTGGCGGGGCGGGGCCTCGGCGGAGCAGGGCCTCGCCGAAGCCGGCGAAGTCCTCTGCCTTGGTGCCGGTGGGGCGGGGCCTCGGCGGAGCCGCATTGTCCTCCGCCTCATCGTCCGTCTCGCCAAACAGCACCTCGCCCGCTTCATCGCCCTCTTTGTAGGTGGCCACAACCTCTGCCACCCGCATGCGGTACCGCCAGCGCGTGAGGCGGCTCTCACGGGCGGAGCGGTATGACTCGAGTAGCACCTCCTGCTCCGCCTGCTCCGCGGCGATCTGCTCCTCCGCCTGTAGGTGCTCCTGGAAGACATGGTGGTTGTAGGCGGCGTCGGCCTGCGCCTCCCAGAACTGCTCCTCACGCTTCTGCCTCACCGTGTCCATGTATTGGGCACGGGCCTCGTCGATGGTCATGGTGCAATGCACCGGCGAGGATGGCGCGGAGGAGGGGGTTGGCGCCGGATCATCGACTAACACGTTCTCCATTGGGACATCATCGTCCTCCGGCTGCCTGCCTGCCAGCCAGTCGGCAGCAATGGCTGCCATCTCCTTCTGCTCTGTCGTCCGCCCGTCCCGAAGAGCGTTGGAGCGCGAGGAAGCCATGTTGGGAGTGGTGTGGACAGGAGAAAGGGAACGAAGGCGGATAACTACGGCTATGGCCGGCGTAGCAGTTTATATAGCAATGGTGGGTGGCAGAGGGACGGACGGGTGGCACCGAAGTAGCCGCCTCGGCAACCGCGTATCATTAATGTGGGCGGCAGACGGACGGACGGCACTTCTGTCATTTGAACGCGGAGCAATCGCCTGCACCGGGAAGCGGCGGGGGCGGCGCTGACCATTTCGGGCGAAAAGCACGCGCGGGCGAGGGAGGGGGTCTGGGTGGGCCAGGACGGTCAGACTCGTGCTTGGCAGCAGTCCGGTCTAGCAGCCGGACATGCTAGCTCGCCGAGCTCAGCGATGACAATCAGACGATGCACCGACCAGGAGCCGGCGCCACCGCCCAAGCCGGTTCATGCCGTGTTCACCATAGAGCAGGTGCGGCCGCACTTTGATGCCCTAATGGCGGAAGAGCTACCAGCACATGAGGACCTGTGCTGCAACCTCCGTCTCCTCAACGAGCACGGGCTCGCGAAAGGACGAATCGCCGGCGAACAAGCGAATGACAATGTCGTCGCGGACATGTGGCCCTATGATCCTAGCTTCCTGAATGAGCAGCGGGCGCTGTATCAGACCATCCGTAGGGCCCACGAGGCCCTCTTCGTCGTCCTTCGAGTTGTTGCGCTCGCCGTGGCGCCGCCGTCTCGCGTTGTCAATATGGTCAACGAACATGAGGAATCAGGAGATGACTTAACTTGGAGAGGATGACAGTGGGGACCCACCAGGACCATAGCCGCACATACGCAAGTGCCTCCTTATTATATACAACTATAATTTTTTTTCCTCCTGGTTTCCTGACATCACGGTCCCACACCATTGTCAACCTATATCTTTACCTAATATTAAAGGATGAAGCCTTTCATGGTTCTCCATACGCCACCTCTTTATATCTGTTGATTTTATGTTAATCATAAAGATTGACTACTGAGATTTATTTATCTTTATCTAATGCTTGATTTCAAATTTTCGTCATCGCGTGTGGTTTTTTCGTACCTCAAACTCCGGTTCTCCGATACAGGTCGACTCAAGTCCCTAGAACGTAGCTGATGCAGACACATATACTTCCCTGGGCCTGTTCTCTCTACCAATATAATGCACGCATAGCCCATGTCTCCACAATCGATCGACAAGCGAGCGCTGGCACTGATCGTAGGCGACTGCAGGCCGCTGCGGATGTAAGGAGCGCCACGCCATGGAGATCGTAACCGACGTGGGCAAGCATGGCAGCGCACACGACCGACCAAGTGCCATGCTTTCCTCGGCGCGCGGCGGCGCTAACAGAAGACCGCGGAGCTGTTGGTCGAGGCAGAGCGGGGCGGCGCAAAGAGGCCGCGGCCGTCTACAGAGCCGACGCTAGGACACTTTCCATCTGGTGCTCATCCAAGAGCGGCGCTCTGTTCTCTCCCGTGTCGATCGAACACAAGCATATGGGAGGTGGAGAGCACATCAAGGATGACGAGAGCATCAGGACGGCGAGTAGCAGGCAGAGAGGGCATCGTTGAAGTCGGGAACAGAGAGTAGTAGTCAGACCGCTGAAAAGAGCCAAAAGTCGAGGCGTGCCATCCGGTGGTGCTGCTGCAGCATGTCCACGCCCTCCACGGACTTGCAGTTCACTCGAACTGCGCCATGCCTGCACTTTGACTGCTTGGATCAGAGGGAAGACCTGCGGGATTGGATCGGCGGGCAGTAGCTGAGGCACGCTCGTTCTTGCACCTCTGCAGCAGCGGTGTCGTTGTTGTTATCTGTTGGCTCGTCCTCTACCTCCTGGAGGCAGTTGCTATAGCAGTTTTACAGTGCGGAATCTCACAAGCTACGATGATCTGAATTCTCGAGTGACTTTTTCTTACTCCTGTGTTTTCGTACTACCGCTCCATAAAAGAGGGAGGCAGCCAGGCAAAGCTAAAGAGAAAGGTCTGATTTGGGAGTTGTGAGCAAGATTATACTTACTAAGCAAGGTCAGCATGCATGCGTGCAGTTCCTGGCCGGTGCTCGGCTCGCCACAAACGGCATCTAGCAGTAGTTCACCGATTAGTTCGTTGGCAGCCTGCAGGCGGCACCATGGCAGCAATCAGCAACAGTGGTCCATAGCAACAGCAGGAAGCACAAGAAGCAGAGAAGTGGCAACAGGCCAGCAGCAGAGCAGTCAACAGCAGCAGGCAGACGGCGCCCGTCACAACGGTCCGGAGGCGGAGGGCGGCGATGCTTGCCTAGGCAGGCAACCGGCGGACTACGGTTGGCAGCAGCGAGCAGTCGTCGGCCGAGTCAAAGACCTAGAACTAGAAGGCCTCATCCATGGACCATGGCGATTTGGGGAAAGGGGAGAAGTTCCTGTTAATTTGGGGGGAAGGAGGAGAAATGAGCGAGCTTGGGAGGTGTTGTCGCCTGTTGGTGCATTGGGCTCGGATGACCACTTGAGCTGGGCTAAATGCACATAAGCGAGTCAATGCACATGTGGTCACCAATGAGTAACTTTTATCACCGAGCGAGCCACTGCTGTTGCGCTTGATGGTTATGAGGATTATAAGATGAAGAAGTTTTCTTGGAAAAAGATCATGTTGCATGCCGATAGGCGATGATGATTTATCCCTCGCTGATTTGTCCAAGTACACAGTCACCAACGCGTCGATGCGTACTGCTAATCCAATGTTCCAGTGTCGATACGCGCAAGTACAGACTTGTCAGGTGAAAACTTATGTGTAAACCCAAAAACCTTGGAGGGTTGAGCATCATAAACACTGCTATCATGAATAAGTGCCTCTTGATCAAATGGTGGTGGAAAATTATGACCATGGGAGCTGGTACTTTATGGTTCTCTATCCTTAAAGCAAAATATTTCCCTCTTTCTAGCCCCTTGTTCGCCTCTGCTCGTAGAGGCTTGCAGTTTTGGAAATACCTTGTTAAAGTTAGGCCTTTGTTTGTGGCTCGTGTTAAGTTTGTAGTTGGGGATGGGGCTTCCGTCCGTTTTTGGCTTGATTGGTGGTGTGGAGACTCACCTCTCTCTGTGAGCTTCCCTATGCTTTTTTCCTATTGCCCTAATCCGAATATCTCCATCGTGGAGCTCTCGACGAATAACTGGGACTTAGCTTTCCGGCGCTCCCTATCTCCTGTAGAGGTGGCAACGGCTTACTGCCTTCTTCCCTATGCTCTCGGAGTCTGCGGACACGGTGGTCTGGCCCCATACTTCTTCTGGGCATTTTTCGGTCAAGTCTTTGTATTCCAAGCTAATTGGTGGTTCCCCCACCAACAGATTTACTCATGTGTGGAAGGCTCGTATTCCCCATAAAGTTAAGATTTTTTTGTGGCAAGCTTTCAAAGGCCGTCTTCCCGCGGCTGGCCAAATTCGTAAGAGGAATGGCCCGGGCTCGGAGTTCTACGCCCTTTGCAGAGCCTTGGAGGACACGAATCATATATTTTTTCACTGTGTTTTAGCTAAGTTGGTCCGGAGCTGTCTGAGAACATGGCTCCAGGTTTCCTGGGATCCTTCTTCATTCTCTGAGCTTCGGGCCCTTGCTAATTCTTTGGATGGTGTTACAAAGAGAGTCTTTTGGGTAAGACTTGGAGCGATCTGTTGGTCATTGTGGACTACTAGAAACAAGTTTACTATCGAACATGTTTTTCCTGCTAAGCCTGCTGATTGCTTATTTAAATCCTGTATGTTGTTGCAGCAGTGGAGATTATTGACTAAGCCGGAGGACCGGGATGCTCTTGATCTTCTCATATCTAAAATGTGGGCTCGGCGTCTTCCTTATCCAGACAGGAGCATGTTGCATAGTTGCTTTTGCGTCTCCTTTGACTAGTTGCGTGCACGCATTGACTGCTCCAGGCTTGATCGCTCAAGTGTGGATTTCTAGGAAAAATAATTAGGATTATGTGCAGAAGACATCGGCGCAAACCATTCAGAATCAGGTAAGCTATTCTGAATCTCACGTTGGTGCACATATGCTTCACCTTGCATCATCAGCGCAGCCCTGCCGTTGCTTTAACTACCGTCATTGGCAGCGGCTGTCCAGTGCACAAGGAGAGGCACTATGCATGCCACGACTCAGGATTCAGGTTTCAATTGACTGTAGATGAAAAACTGGATGGATTGGCATGGGTACATATACGAGCGAATGGGGGTCAGCAAAAAAATAGAAGGTGCATATTGATCACCTGATTAACAACTTGCTAATCCTCTGCTCGAGTTTTATTGTTGGCAAGAAGTTGGATCGATATGTATGCATATATGAACAAATGGGATTCAGTAGAAATACAGAAGGTGCGCAATATTAAATAATTCTAGCGTGTATTTTTTATGATAGCTCAGAACAGAAGACATAGTTTTTTTTTGTTAATCCATAACTGCTCGAATTTCATAAAATATCATTCACATAAATTACACTTCACTTACCTAACCTTGTAGTATTCAAAGTGTGTATTTCTTAAACTAGCTGCATTATAGAGTTCAAAGTTAAATATGAAACGAGGTTGGGACAAGGATGGTTCATGGTTGGTTGTTGATCCAAATTAAGGCTCAGAAACATGATATATAGAGATGTGTAGGAAAATGACTGCTGACTGTTTTTTATCCAAGATTAAGGTGTGGGTATTATACGCATTGTCGACTTAGTTTGAAAATTTTAACAAATTTTCTACGAATTTCACACAGGTATTTTAACCAAGTTTGTCGACAAAATAATGTCTATCTTTATTATCCCATTGCAACGCACGGGCATATGTCCTAGTAGTCAATAAACGAGAGAATTGACAAGGAGCGGCCGACAACTAGGACCCAGCAACTCGAGCAATATTTGTGTTTTTGATGTGTGAGCAGATTTTTTTTTCAGCGATGTTTATGTTGTTGTTGAGAGGAGCAGGGTATCAACTGGGCGGGCTGTGGCCCGTCAAGCCCAGACTATTATTTTATGTCGACCAAATATCTAGCCCAGATATTAATTTTTTTCAACGTGAAAATGGCTAGCCCAGCTATACTTTTTTTTGAGGAATACCCAGCCTAGGTCAACTTGTTATTCTCCGCCCCGGTGGGCTGCAAATCTTTCCTAGGAGGGATGCATTAGGCTTAACAAGAAAATAGGCTTTAAGAAATAATAAATGGGATGTAATTATAAAACTGGGTTGTAACTATAAAAAAATACACCAAACATGTAATTAGTTAAAAAAATATTATTTTTGGATTTTGAAAATTGTAATTTTATTATTTGTTGCGCGCGCAATATTTCGTTGGATTTTTACGTAATACAAATTTATTTTGAAATTATATTTAATCTGAATCAAAATTTCGGGATAAAAATATTTCGGATCCCATCAAAATATGAGAAATTTTATTGAATTCTGTTTTGAATGGTTGGTTGAAATTATTAATCGTTGTCCTGGCTAGAAAATGGGCTGTAATTTTAACAAACTATAAATGGGCTGTAATTTTAACAAACTATAAATGGGCTGTACATTATTACAAATCGTAAATGGGCTATATGTTCTCTGTCACACACTTGTGGGCCTAGTAAGTTGACGTGTACACAAGGCTTTGTCAACTTATAGCAAGATGCCCGTGCGTTGCACAGAACATCAAGATGCATTTGTATGAGTAGTTTATCTTGTGAGAGAAAAGGATGAACGAGCGAAGGCCTTATTTGTAAATGTGGAGAGGGGTGTGGGTATCTTTTTGCAAAATTGCCATAGTTTTCTTCCTATCCGTCAGATATAAATCGGACTGACTATATTGCAGGATGGCAGGCACACCATCATCACTAACTCTGTTTTTTTACAAGAGTAGAGACAGTCAACACACGATTCTAACAGCAGTGGCCGTTGGATGTCCATCCAACGGATGTCGTGCTTCTTCAATCTCGGATATTCTTGCTTCAGCAGCCCAAACCATCGCCGGCGGTACCGCCTGCTCCCGCCTCCCGTGGCCGGCTATGCTGCCGCGCAGGACTCACCGGCCCACCCTACTACCATCGCCGTCTAGGCCATTCCTCTACTCACCAACACCTCATGTTATTCTCCGGCGATGGCAGCCTCACACCGCAGCCGAACCAGTGAACCCTCGTACTCCCCTCCACGTGGGCATCCACCTGCCTCGTTTTTCGTGGCCCTCGTCGTCGTCCACCGCCTGGGTGCTGTCCGCGCGGCGTGGTCAACGTGGTCAACGAACGACAGCCATCAGAAGAGGACTCTACGCGGTGAGGCTGACAGATGGACCACCAGTTACATCTTCGCACGTAAGGAAGTGCGTCCATATTACAGGAAAAAAATGATTCTTCCCCATGACAGCTGGGACCCACGACCTATATCTTCGCACGCAAGGAAGTGCGTTCTTATCCTCCCTAATAGCTAGGACCCACCCAGTCGAAGCGTACGTACCGTTGAAGCGAATGTGTATGTACATACTGGTCGATCGGTCTCTCTGCAACGATGAACCGTGGCCGAGCAAGCAGCGACACATGTAGTAGTAGAGCCCCCTGACGTAGCAGTTCAGGTAGTCCCTTCTAAACCATGTACACGTACGTATAGCCACAAGCCAAAAAATATGGCCACGTACGTACATACGGGCGGGGTCTCGAACGCCTACTCACGCATACGTACGACCAGGGCTCTTGTACATGGAGAGGCTACGGACGGCAGCAACGGCGTCCTGTTCATCGGAAGCCAACCGGCTAGGTCGGAACGGAGAAACAGCGTCCTGTTCATTGATACGTCTCCAACGTATCTATAATTTATGAAGTATTCATGCCATATTTACAACAATTTTATATGGTTTTGGTATGATTTTATTAGAACTAACCTGGACTGACGATGTTTTCAGCAGAACTACCGTGGTGTCATTTTTTGTGCAGAAATAAAAGTTCTCGGAATGGGCTGAAAATTTACGGTGAATTTTATGGACCAGAAGAAGCCCCCGAAGCACAAGAGTTGGGCCAGAAGAGTCCCGAGGCAACGACAAGGGTGGGAGGCGCGCCCACCCCCCTAGGGCGCGCCCCCCTACCTTGCCGCCGCCTCGTGGACCCCCTAGACGTAAGACCGACGCCACAAGTCTCTGTAGCCATGAAAAAGCAATCGGGAGCCCGTTCCGGCACCCTGCCGGAGGGGGAAACCATCACCGGTGGCCATCTTCATCATCCCGGTGGTCTCCATGATGAGGAGGGAGTAGTTCACCCTCGGGGCTGAGGGTATGTACCAGTAGCTATGTGTTTGATCTCTTTCTCTCTCGTGTTCTTGATTTGGCACGATCTAGATGTACCGCGAGCTTTGTTATTATAGTTGAATCATATGGTGTTTCTTCCCCTCTACCTTCTTGTGATGAATCGAGTCTTGCTCTTTGAGGTTTCGTTATGTTGGATTCAGTATTGGATTTGAGAACTCTTGATGTATGTCTCGCGATGGGATATCTGTGGTGACAATGGGATGTTCTATTGATTCACTTGATGTATGTGTTGGCACTCAACTCACGGATTCCCGAGGTGACATTGGGGTAATCTATGCATAGGGGTTGATGCACATTTTCGTCCTATGTTCTCTGATAGAAACTTTGGAGTGATTCTTTGTTGCACGTTGAGGGATTGTTATATGATCCAATTATGTTATCATTGTTGAGAGAACTTGCACTAGTGAAAGTATGAACCCTAGGCCTTATTTTCAAGCATTGCAATACTGTTTTTGCTCACTTTTGTTACTAGTTACTTTGCTGTTTTTATAATTTCAGATTACAAAAACCTATATCTACCATCCATATTACACTTGTATCACCATCTCTTCGCTGAACTATTGCACCTATACAATTTACCATTGTATTGGGTGTGTTGGGGACACAAGAGACTCTTTGTTATTTGGTTGCAAGGTTGTTTGAGAGAGACCATATTCATCCTACGCCTCCCACGGATTGATAAACCTTAGGTCATCCACTTGAGGGAAATTTGCTACTGTCCTACAAAACTCTGCGCTTGGAGGCCCAAAACAAGTCTACAAGAAGAAGGTTGCGTAGTAGACATCAAGCTCTTTTCTGGCGCCGTTGCCGGGTAGGTGAGTGCTTGAAGGTATATCTTTATATCTTGCAATTGAATCTTTTAGTTTCTTGTTTTATCACTAGTTTAGTCTATAAAAGAAAACTATAAAAAAATGGAATTGAGGTTGCCTCATATTATTCATCTTTTTAATATCTTTCATGAAAATGATGGAAAGGAAAATTGTGCTCAAGTGTTAGAAGAAGAAGTTAATAAAATGTTTGGCACTAAATCTTTGAATGATGAGCATGATTGCAATGTTGTTAGTTTGAATTCTTTGAATATCCATGATGCTAATGATATGCAAAGCCATAAGCTTGGGGATGCTATGTTTGATGAAGATGATATTTTTTGTCCCCCAAGTTTTGATGAGAAAATTTATTATGATGAAAACATGCCTCCTATTTATGATGATTATATTGATGAAAGTGGGTTTGGAAGAGTGTCAACTCTAGGTACTAATGATCCCACTATTTTGGAGGGTGTTGAATCTTTTTACAATATTGATGAAAGTGGATTTGGAGAGGTCATGACTTTATTTAGTGATGAATCCACTATTTTGGAAGAGGTTCCAATTGATTATGAGAACAAAGTTGCTACTATGATGATTATTGTGATGACATGTATGCTATAAAGAATAATGATAACCATGAAACTTGTCATCATGATTTTTAATTTTCAATTGGATTATGCCTCACATGATAGTTATTTTGTTGAGTTTGCTCCCACTACTATGAATGAGAAGAATTTTGCTTATGTGGAGAGTAGAAAATTTTCTATGCTTATGAATCATAAAAAGAATGCTTTATGTGATGGTTATATTGTTGAATTCATTCATGATGCCACTGAAAATTATTATGAGAGAGGAACTTATGCTTTTACATATCTCAATAATATCAAGTTTCCTCTCTATGTGTTGAAAATCTTGAAGTTTTGCTTGTTTTACCTTCCTATGCTAGTAGATTCTTGTTCCCATAAGTTGTTTGCTCACAAAATACCTATGCATAGGAAGTGGGTTAGGCTTAAATGTTCTAGTCATATTCTTCATGATGCTCCCATTATGTTTCAATTCTTATCTTTTACGTGAGTATCATTGAAATCATCATGCCTAGCTAAAAAGGCATTAAAGAAAAGCGCTTGTTGGGAGACAGCCCAATAGTTACCCCTACTGTTTTTATATGTTCACATGATTATGATACTGTATTAATCATGTTTTATAGTTTTGTTCGAATAAAATGCCAAGTAAAGCCTTTGGGATAGTGTGGTTGATAGTTGATTTGATTCTGTGCAAAAAAAGAAACTTTTGCGTGCAGTACAGAAATTCCTATCTTTTACTGGAATGTCTAAAAACTCTGAATTTTTTACAGAGGATTTATATACAAATTTTATACGTTATTCTAATTTTCAGAATATTTGGAGTTACAGAAGTATGACCTTAATTCAGATCTTTGCAGACTGTTCTGTTTTTGACAGATTCTGTTTTCGCTGCATAGTTTGCTTGTCTTCTAGTTTCTATGGCTTATATTGCTTAATATAAATTGTAGAAATGATAGGGTACAGTAGGCATCATGTGATAAAAATTATGAATCTTGTCTTACCAGTACCAAAGTGAATGATTTGTTTTATCATACTAACCCATCTCACGAAGTTCCGTTAAGTTTTGTGTGATTGAAGTTTTCAAGTTTTGG
Organism: Thinopyrum obtusiflorum; assembly: GCA_036873465.1. NCBI lineage: Eukaryota > Viridiplantae > Streptophyta > Magnoliopsida > Poales > Poaceae > Thinopyrum > Thinopyrum obtusiflorum. Next base: position 129,005 of record JAAAWM010012040.1, read on the forward strand.
GTGAGATATCGATATGAGGAGAATAAGGAGTGACAAGACCCTAATCTTGGGGATTCCCAAGGCACCCCAAGGTAATATTCAATGAAGATCCAAGCAACTAAGCTTGGGGATGCCCTGGAAGGCATCCCCTCTTTCATGTCCAACATTATCGGTAACCTTACTTGGAGCTATATTTTTATTCGTCGAATGATATGAGTTTTACTTGGAGCGTCATTTTATTTTATTAGGAATTGATTGCTGTTATTTAGAATAATGTTTTGTATTTTTTGTTTCAATAAAAGTGTCAAGGATAGCCTTTACCATGCTTATTTTGCAAGTCTATATGTTGCTGTTTTGAAAACAGAAAGTTTTCTATCATTGTCTGAATTCTTATGGAAAGTCAGAACATGGTAAAATCTTGAAATTTTTAAAAAAATGAGTAAAAACAAATTTTCTAAAGTGTGGTATTTTTTCATAAGTTTTGGAGTTAGGGAAGTATGAGTACAATTGCACTCTTTACAGACTGTCCTGTTTAGACAGATTGCTGTTATGTTTGCATTGTTTGCATATGTTTGCTTGTTTAATGAATCTATTTGAGGATAGGAGTATTAAATATGCAGAGGCATTTAGTATGCAATGTTAAATAATAATTTTAGTGATTTTCTACTGTAGAGAATGATAAGGTTTTGCATTTGATTTATACTAACTTTTCTCATGCGTACTTGTTGAGTTTTGTGTGGATGAAGTTTTTAAGATTTAAGGAAACCGTGATATAAAAGGAACTAAGGAGACACAAAAGCTCAAGATTGGGGATGCCCAAGGCATCCCTAGTTAATATTTCAAGAAGTCTCAAGCATCTAAGCTTGGGGATGCCCCGATTGGCATCCCACCTTTCTTCATCAACAATTATCGGTTAGCCTCGGTTGAGCCTAAGTTTTTGCTTCTTCACATGATATGTTCTATCCTTGAAATGTTATTTTATTTTGTTTTGCTTGCTGTTTGAATAAAATACATTAGATCTGAAAAAAATTTAAATGAGAGAGAGTCTTCACATAGCTACATAATTATTCAACTACTCATTGATCTTCACTTATATCTTTTTGGAGTAGTTTGTCATTTACTCGTGTGCTTCACTTATATCCTATGAGTAAATGGTTGAATGAATTGAATATCATAAATCTTAATTTATATATGTTTCATATGCTTATACCATGGGGATTAACAACTTCACATATAAGAAGTAGAGGTGGTAAATTTATTGAAAGTTAGCAAACATAGTATTGGTCACTTGAACAATTCATGAAAGAATATTGAAGGAAGAGAGGTTTCACATATAAATATACTATCTTGGACATCTTCTATGATTATGATCCCCATTAATTATTTTCAAACTTGATCAATTAGTTGAAGTTGGACAAGGAATACAACATAATGAGTTATGCTTGGGTATATTTGTATAGAAGTTATATTGTTATGGATCCTCCAACATGTGGTGCTTGCTGTTGGGGATCGTAGCAGAATTTTAAAATTTTCTACGCATCACCAAGATCAATCTATGGAGTCATCTAGCAACGAGAGAGAGGGGAGTGCATCTACATACCCTTGTAGATCACGAGCGGAAGCGTTCAAGAGAACGGGGTTGATGGAGTCGTACTCGTCGTGATCCAAATCACCGATGACCGAGCGCCGAACGGACAGCACCTCCGCGTTCAACACACGTACGGAGCGGAGACGTCTCCTCCTTCTTGATCCAGCAAGGGGGGAGGAGAGGTTGATGGAGATCCAACAGCACGACGGTGTGGTGGTGGAAGCAGCGGGATTTCAGCAGGGCTTCGCCAAGCGCTACTGGAGGAGGAAGATGTGTCACGGGAGGGAGAGGGAGGCGCCAGGGGCTGGGCTACTTCTCCCATGCACCTCCCCACTATATATAGGGGTGGAGGGGGCTGGTTTCTTGCCCTCCAAGTCCATTGGGGTGTTGGCAAAGGTGGAAGGAAAGAAATCCCATCCTTTCCCTTCCCCACCGATTGTTATCCCCCCTTTTTAGGGATCTTGATCTTATCCCTTCGGGATATGATCTTATTCCTTCTAAGGGGAATCTTGGTGCGCCTTGACCAGGGGTGTGGGGCCTTGCCCCCACTACCCACGTTCATGTGGGTCCCCCCATGCAGGTGGGCCCCACTTCGGAACCTTCTAGAACCTTCTCGGTACAATACCGAAAAATCCCGAACATTTTCCGGTGGCCAAAATAGGACTTCCCATATATAAATCTTTACCTCCGGACCATTCCGGAACTCCTCGTGATGTCCAGGATCTCATCCGGGACTCCAAACAACCTTCGGGTTACCGCATACTAATATCTCTATAACCCTAGCGTCACCGAACCTTAAGTGTGTAGACCCTACGGGTTTGGGAGACACGCAGACATGACCGAGACGACTCTCCGGTCAATAACCAACAGCGGGATCTGGATACCCATGTTGGCTCCCACATGCTCCTCGATGATCTCATCGGATGAACCACGATGTCGAGGATTCAATCAATCCCGTACGCAATTCCCTTTGTCTATCGGTATGATACTTGCCCGAGATTCGATCGTCGGTATCTCGATACCTTGTTCAATATCGTTACCGGCAAGTCTCTTTACTCGTTTCCGTAACACATCATCCCGTGAACAACTCCTTGATCACATTGAGCTCATTATGATGATGTCCTACCGAGTGGGCCCAGAAGTACCTCTCCGTTACACGGAGTGACAAATCCCAGTCTCGATTCGTGCCAACCCAACAGACACTTTCGGAGATACCCGTAGTGCACCTTTATAGCCACCCAGTTACGTTGTGACATTTGGTACACCCAAAGCACTCCTACGGTATCCGGGAGTTGCACAATCTCATGGTCTAAGGAAAAGTTACTTGACATTGGAAAAGCTTTAGCAAACGAACTACACGATCTAGTGCTAGGCTTATGATTGGGTCTTGTCCATCACATCATTCTCCTAATGATGTGATCCCGTTATCAATGACATCCAATGTCCATGGTCAGGAAACCGTAACCATCTATTGATCAACGAGCCAGTCAACTAGAGGCTTACTAGGGACATGTTGTGGTCTATGTATTCACACATGTATTACGATTTCCGGATAACACAATTATAGCATGAATAACAGACAATTATCATGAACAAGGAAATATAATAATAACCATTTTATTATTGCCTCTAGGGCATATTTCCAACACTTGCTATTTAGAATCTTTTGCTAGCCAAAATTTCTGTACTAAGCGGGAATATTGCTTGTGCATCCAAAATCCTTGAACCAAGTTTCTTCCATGAGTGTCCACCATATCTACCTATATGCGGTATTTACCTGCCGTTCCAAGTAAATTTGCATATGCCAAACTCTAAACCTTCAAATAATAATCTGTTTTGTATGCCCAAATCGCTCATGTAGTGACCAGGGGCTGTCAGTATCTTCCATGCTAGGTGGGTTATTCTCACGATGAGTGTTGATTCACTTGTCATTCACGAGAAAGTGGCTGGTAATAGGGATGCCTAGTTCCATGCTCGAAATCTAATCAATATATAATCATCAAACAAAACTCCCTCAGGACTGTTGTTGGTATGGACGGTACCCGTTGTTTCGGATCAGTCGTGGAGTGTGATTATTGGTGGAGGGGGAGTAAAAACTTTACCATTCTGTTTGGGAACCGCCCATAATGTATCTAGCATGGAAGATAGTGAGAACTCTTGGTTGTTATGTTGACAATGAAAGCATATCTCTCAAAATTATGTTCATCTCTGTTTTAAGAGCTTCGAGCTCTGGCACCTCTGCAAATCCCTGCTTGCCTCTGTCAAGGGCCTATCTTTTACTTTTATGCAAGAGTCAGTAGTATTCTTTCTCATTCCAACCTACTCTTTAGTTGGCAAGCATCATGTGATGGGAAAATATCCAAGCATATATGGCCATTCAAATATATTTGATCATGAATTATTTTTGTTGACAATTATCTATATGATAAATAAGTTGGGAGGCGAAACATTAAGCCCCTATCTTTCTCTGTGTTTGACAGATACTATTTGTTCTAAAAATATGCTTTGAGTGTTAGCAATCATGGAAGACTATATGGTAGTTGAGTATGTGGGATTTGCTAAATCAAAGCTCTTACATAGACCCTTCCTAAAAATAAGATGAATTGCAATTGTTTGATGACTGAGAACCTAGTTTGTTAGTTTTCAAGAAAGTTTATGATCTATGCTTTAACATGTGAATAGCTTGCTACTTGATCATGAGAAGTTTTATGAGATGAGCTACTGTTTATGATTTATAATGATGCTAGAAAAAATGATTGAAATTATCATTGATCAAACTTGTGCACTTGCTAGCATTCACACTTCATAAATTATTTCTTTTTATCATTTACCTACTCGAGGACGAGCAGGAATTAAGCTTGGGGATGCTGATACGTCTCCAACGTATCTATAATTTATGAAGTATTCATGCCATGTTTACAACAATTTTATATGGTTTTGGTATGATTTTATTAGAACTAACCCGGACTGACGCTGTTTTCAGCAGAACTACCGTGGTGTTGTTTTTTGTGCAGAAATAAAAGTTCTCAGAATGACCTGAAAATTTACGATGATTTTTTATGGACCAGAAGAAGCCCCTGAAGCACAAGAGTTGGGCCAGAAGAGTCCCGAGGCAACGACAAGGGTGGGAGGCGCGCCCACCCCCCTACCTTGCCGCCACCTCGTGGACCCACTTGACGTGAGACCGACACCAAAAATTCCTATAAATACAGAAACCCCTAGAAATAAACCTAGATCGGGAGTTCCGCCGCTGCAAGCCTCTGTAGCCATGAAAAACCAATCGGGAGCCCGTTCTGGCACCCTGCCGGAGGGGGAAACCATCACCGATGGCCATCTTCATCATCCCGGTGGTCTCCATGACGAGGAGGGAGTAGTTCACCCTCGGTGCTAAGGGTATGTACCAGTAGCTATGTGTTTGATCTCTCTCTCTCTCTCTCTCGTGTTCTTGATTTGGCACGATCTTGATGTACCGCGAGCTTTGTTATTATAGTTGAATCATATGGTGTTTCTTCCCCTCTACCTTCTTGTGATGAATTGAGTCTTGCTCTTTGAGCTTTCGTTATGTTGGATTGAGTATTGGATTTGAGAACACTTGATGTATGTCTTGCTATGGGATATCTATGGTGACAATGGGATGTTCTATTAATTCACTTGATGTATGTTTTGGCACTCAACTCGCGGACTCCCGAGGTGACACTGGGGTAATCTATGCATAGGGGTTGATGCACATTTTCGTCCTATGTTCTCTGATAGAAACTTTGGAGTGATTCTTTGTTGCACGTTGAGGGATTGTTATGTGATCCAATTATGTTATCATTGTTGAGAGAACTTGCACTAGTGAAAGTACGAACCCTAGGCCTTGTTTTCCAGCATTGCAATACCATTTTTGCTCACTTTTGTTACTAGTTACCTTGCTGTTTTTATAATTTCAGATTACAAAAACCTATATCTACCATACATATTAGACTTGTATCACCATCTCTTCGCTGAACTAGTGCACCTATACAATTTACCATTGTATTGGGTGTGTTGGGGACACAAGAGACTCTTTGTTATTTGGTTGCAGGGTTGTTTGAGAGAGACCATCTTCATCCTATGCCTCCCATGGATTGATAAACCTTAGGTCATCCACTTGATTGAAATTTGCTACTGTCCTACAAAACTCTGCGCTTGGAGGCCCAACACGAGTCTACAAGAAGAAGGTTGCATAGTAGACATCATTCATTGGGAGGCAACAGACTGGGTCGGAATGTGTCGTGTTCATCGGGAGCCAACCGGCTTGGATGAAATAGCCGAAACGGGGTCTGGCGTACCGCAGTACGGAGGAACGGACTTGTGTTCGAGCTCCTACGGTTGAAACGGGGTGTTGTTGATCGTGATGGATGTGGTGTACCGCAAACCGGAGGAAACGGACTTGTGTTGGAGCGCCTACGATCGAAATGGGGTCCTGTTCATCGGGAGGGGTGTGGCGTACCGCAAAACGGGACTCCACGGGCTACTGTTCATTCACCGTCGACTTCCTCCAGCCTCCACTTGCTACTGTTCATCCACGGGCTACTGTTCATCCAGCCTCCACCAGCTACTGTTCAACCAGCCCTCCACAGGGTCCTGTTCATCTAGCCTCCACCGGCTACTGTTCAACCAGCCCTCCATGGGGTCCTGTTCATCCACCCCCAACCAGCTCAGGTGTGTGGCGGCCCCCTCGATCGGGGTCCTGTTCGTCCAGCGGCAATGGCCTACTACTACCACGAGGTCCTGTTCATCCAACCCCCACCGGGAACTGTTCATCCAACCCCCAACAACAGTCACTGTTCATCAATAGGCAGCAGGTTCGATCGGCTTCAGTTAGTAGTAGTAGCGAAGGAATCGCTCGGGTTCAGTTAACATCCAAGGGATCGATCGCTCGGGTTCAGTAACGTAGCTAGTGCAATCGCTCGGGTTCAGTAAGCGAACGCCTCACTCGGGTTTAGTTAGATCCCAATGCCTCGCACACACGTGTGTACATGTACAAGAGAAACGCGCAAACCTCTGTGCATCGCTCGGCCCCGACCACCCACCATAACTGGGAACTCGCCGATATTTTCCCCGCCCTCGCTTCTACCATGATTTTTTCCGTCATGGACGGCCCAAAGAATGTCATGCAGATGCGTCCCCAGCCCGCCCAGGATGAAAAGCCCATTTTCTGTCATGCTTTTTTGTCATAGAAGTAGGAGCCCACCACATCTATGATACGTGTTTTTGTCACAATTATCGTCATAGAAGTGTCATAAGCATGACAGGAAAAAAATTCATTCGGCCCAAAATGTCACGGTCTTTTTTTTTGTAGTGGTTGTAGTACTCGTAGCAGAGGCTGCGCCAGAGCTCGCGTTGGTACTCCACCGCCGATTCCTCGATGGACAGACTCTTCTCTACGTCGACCTCGGCCACGCGCAACTCCTCCTCCCGACGCTCCTCGATCTCCGCCGCCTCCTGCATCTCCAGCTCCCGCTCGGCGATCTCATGAGGAAGCAAGTGCTCCATGGCCACCGCCACCTTTTCAGATGTGGGTTGCATGCTGGATTCCAAGGTGGCCTGGAATATCTTGGCGTGTGCATCCTCGATCTTGGCGTGGATGGCCTCGACCCAGGCTAGGGCGACATCGGCGGCACGAATGGCAGCTCGAGCGCTCTCGGCATTTGCAGCCGCCGTCGCAGCAGGTGCTACAGCCGTCTTGGTTGCTGCAGCTGCCCTGTCGGCTGCCGCAGACGCCCTCTCGACGGATACGGCCGCGCTCAATGCGGATGCGGCAGCACTCTCTGCGTAGGCGGCCGCGCTCTCGGCGTAGGCGGCGGTGCTCGGGGAGGACGCGCCGACCGTACGGGCCTTCACGAAGCGTTTCCACGGCGTCATCTTTGCAAGAAGGGGTTGCAGGAATGGGGATCGGGATTCGTGGATTCGGGGGTTGCCGGCACTGGAGCAGATGAAGCCGGCGAAGCTTAAGGAGGAAGACTTAAATAGACCCACGAATTTTCATCGCAAACGGTTCCTACAAAAAAACTGTGTGTGATGTTGTTGATATTTTTTATTAGCTGTGAAAGACGAATTTGGAGTAAAGTGGAAATGGATGATGTTTTAAATGTACGAGAAAATTTTAGTACTAATACAACTGTCATGTCAAAAGTTGGAAAATTTCAGGGGTCATTTGACCTTTTAAGACATTTAAGTGATTTTCTAGCCATTTAATGACCGTAATTCAAATTTGAACTACATGTACATGCAACAGCTAACCATAACGGTTTGAAAAGTCATATTTATGTACTTGTGTGCGAGTTAATTCCATGTGCAGTAAATTGGAAGGAATTTTCAAACATATTGGTCTCACGGCTATGACACAAAGCATGGAGTGCCATGGCATTTAAATTCCAAAAAATTAAAAAAAGATCAGAAACACATGAAACCTTGCTTGATGTAATGTCATGCCACCAAGATGATATGGTAAAAATTTTGGCATGTTTGACGAAAGTTTGGACACACACCCCTCACAAACCGGAGCAACTCACTAGAAGGCTCATGGTTCTGAGAGGGAACAGTGCATGTTTGATGACAAACGGGCGATAGCTTCCTCTTACGGCCTTCAAATTTTTTCTACAGTTAACATGCACTAATATAACTGTTATTTGAAATTTTGGAAAATTCCAGGGGTCATTTGACCTTTTAAAGATATTTAAGTAAATTTCTAGCCATTTAATGACCATAATTCAAATTTGAACTACATCTACATGCAACAGCTAACCATAATAGTTTGAATAATCATATTTGTGTACTTGTGTGCGAGTTAATTCCATGTGCAGTAAATTAAAAGGAATTTTCAAACATATTGGTGTCACGGCCTCGACACATGCATGGAGTGCCATGGCATTTAAATTCCAAAAAATTAAAAAAAGATCAGAAACACATGAAGCCTTGCTTGATGTAATGTCATGCCACCAAGATGATGTGGTAAAAAATTTGGCATGTTTGACGCAAGTTTGGACACACACCCCTCACAAACCGGAGCAACTCACTAGAAAGCTCGTGGTTCCGAGAGGGAACAATGCATGTTTGATGACGAACAGACGATAGCTTCCTCTTATGGCCTTCAAAAAATTTCTACATTTAACGTGCACTAATACAACTGTCATGTGAAAATTGGAAAATTCCAGGGGTCATTTGACCTTTAAAGACATTTAAGTGATTTCTAGCCATTTAATGACCGTAATTCAAATTTGAACTACATCTACATGCAACGGCTAACCATAACGGTTTGAAAAATCATATTTGTGTACTTGTGTGCGAGTTAATTCCATATGCAGTAAATTAAAAGGAGTTTTCAAACATATTGGTGTCACGGCCTGGACACATGCATGAAGTACCATGGCATTTAAATTCCAAAAAATTAAAAAATGATCAGAAACACATGAAGCCTTGCTTGACGTAATGTCATGCCACCAAGATGATGTGGTAAAAAATTGGCATGGTTGACGAAAGTTTGGACACACATCCCTCACAAACCGGAGCAACTCACTAGAAGGCTTGTGGTTCCGAGAGCGAACAATGCATGTTTGATGACGAATCGATGATAGCTTTCTCTTATGGCCTTCAAAAATTTTCTACAGTTAACTTGCACTAATACAACTGTCATGTCAAAATTTGGAAAATTCCAGGGGTCGTTTGACCTTTTTAAGACATTTAAGTGATTTTCTAGCCATTTAATGACCGTAATCCAAATTTGAACTACATCTACATGCAACGGCTAACCATAACGGTTTGAAAAATCATATTTGTGTACTTATATGCGAGTTAATTCCATGTGCAGTAAATTGGAACAAATTTTCAAACAAACATATTGGTGTCATGGCTTGGACACATGCATGGAGTGCCATGGCATTTAAATTCCAAAAAATTTAAAAATGATCAGACGATGTAAATATCTGGTGTTCAAAAAAGCAAATGTAAAGATCTGGCAAGACAACCGGGCCTCACATGATTGGCACTCTATTTCGTGCCTCGAGGTTTGGAAGGTGAGTGGCGCGGGTTATTAATCAGACGCGGTTCTGTATTGGAAACCGTCAGCTATTAAGTTCACACACGGCTTTTGCTGCAGGAATCATGTGTAATTCAAACTACAGTACTCGTAAATTCCGACGACTGGCATGTGTACTGTTCTCATCGATCTAGATTTCAGCCGCCAATAAATACTACCTTGCTCACGTCGTCTCGCTTGCATTCTAATCTACATCCTCCTCTCGCTCGCCCTCTCTCTCTCTCAAATCTCTGCCATGGCGCCGCCGATCTGCCCACGCGCTGACAAGGAGGCGCCGTCCCCCAAGGACGCTCAGTCGAAGAGCAGCGATGAGGAGGACCCCTATGCGCCGCCGGACGAGGTTGCACCGGACCCCCAACTTTGGAGTGGTTTTGGGGCCAGTACAATCTTTGTCTGTGGAAGTCGCTGCCGCCGGCTAAGAAAGCCAGGCAAGTGGCGTTCAAGAAGGAGATGGCGGAGGAGGAAGCCAAGTACCAGGCGGCCTGTGAAGCCCGTGATGCCGCCTAGAAAAAGGAGGCGGTGGAGCTTTGGGGGCGGGCGCGTCGTCGTGCGGAGGAGGTGTACGAAGATGGGTACTTCACGAGGAAGGTCAAAGGTGCTGGGCGCCTCATCACTGCGTGGAGGTGGGCCGATAAGCTCCAGCGTAACACCGACGAGGAGCTTCGGTGGGCGCCCAATGAAATGGCAAGATCATTCTCGCTCGTCCGCCAGCAAGAGGCAGATCAATACGTTGCTACTTCTTTAGCTTGCGTTGGTTTTCCCTTGAAGAGGAAAGGGTGATGCAGCAAAGTAGAGATAAGTATTGCAGCAAGGTATTTTTGGGTTTTTTTCGTTTATAGATCTGAAAATATATGATGGAAAATAGACCCGGGGCCATAGGTTTCTGTGACACCCTGGTTTTCGCTCCTGTTTTTTCCTTTACGGGATTTGACTCCCCTCTTTTTTCTCGGTGTTATCGGATTTTCTCTAGCTCCTGGGTATATGAAGATGGTCATCTAGCCTGCCTTTCCTATCCAACCAGAGATTCTCTCCAGTCTACCCTTGCCACCCAAGACATATTCTCAGGACTTTGCCATCGGAACCCTACCTTCCGAGTTACCGGAAGGGAAACCCTAATTCTTTCAGTTACAAAGGAACCCCAATTTCCTTTGATCAGATAACTCTCGAACTTTTCCCAGTGATCATCCTATCTTTGTAAACCCTGGATATGTAAAAATATTGCCAAGTCATTTGCAATATTTTTCATTTAAAATTAATTTCTTTTTTGCCAGTTAAAGGAATTAAATCCAGGAAAATATCTATCCATCTCCAAAGTTGATGAAAACTTGTGGAGATATTCTTTGTGATCATATTGAGCTCCCATAAAAATATTGGCCATAATTAAATAAGGAAAATTGCATTTTCCTATTTAATGCCAATATTGCATTTTGGGCCCTTTCTAAAGGAACTACCATTTTGGTAGCCAGGGGAAAATCCTAAATAAATTGTGGAGCTTCTCCTATCCATATCTTCACCATTTCCATCAAGAACCCAAGTTCCATAGTTCAAAGTTTGAGCACAGCATCCATTTGCAAATTCTGTCCAGATTTCCAGTTTGTAAAGGAAGTGCTTGAACCCTTGATATATTTGAGCTGAAATTTTTCATGGTGATTAACATTGACAAATCACTCATGGAAACCAAAAACCAGCTCAATCCATCCAACCATTCTTCCCTAGCAATTTTCCTAAGTTTCTGTCTATTTGGAACCTCTGTGAAGGAAGTACCACCTTGGCAGTTCCAAATGAGCTGAAACTTTTCCAGTATCTCCATATATTCAAATCATCACTCTTCAAAAAAATCTAGATCATTTCATTGAGCCATTTGAGCACAGCATCAAAACCTATATTCTGGACCAATTTGGTAGTTGTGAAGGAACTATGATCAAACTAGGTCCAAATGGTTTCAAAATTTTCCATCATCTACTCCTTTCTACCCCATTTCATTATGGCAAGAATCCAACCTCATGTCTTTAACCATTTCTATAGAAACATTCATCTAAGTTTCTGTCCAAGAACTGTTCTTGATCACCTCGACCCCTCTGGAGTCATCCTGGTCCATCCCATGTTACAACTCATCCATTTGAGCAGTGAGGGAGTTATTTGACAAGATTATACAAGGAGGAAAGTGCCAGAGCTTGAAGTGTGCGTGGTGACCAGGCGGATGGCCTGCCATTCGACGTGCTCTGGATCTCGGGCCCCTCAGCCACCGCCTAGCCATCGAGCTTGTGCCACCAGAGCGTGTCTAGCAGCTCCGAAGTGTCCTTGCGCACCCTCTGGATCCATCTCCCCCTCCTCTCCCTTCCTCCTCGCGCCACGGCGATCATTGCCGCAGTACTGCACACTCGTGACCCCATCATCTTCCTCCTATCCTTGGCCTCTTCCTCGCAATCGTGTCGTGTCGCGATGTGCCTTGTCAGGTCGGCACCGCGTGCGTCCAACGCCAGCTCGCCGCGGGCTCCAGTGCGCGGCTAAGACCGCCACGGCGGCCATCCACATTCGTTGCCCTCGGCCGGCTATCAATGGCCGCGGCCCGAGCCTCCTCGAGCACCACACCACTCATAGTAGCCTCCTCTCACTCACAGCTTCCCTCCTAGCCCACCGGAGCTAGACCCGGCGTCCCAATCCCACCTCACGGCCACCATAGCCGCGCCGGCCCTCAGCTCGGATTCGAGCTCAGCGGTCTCTCAACTCTCCACCTAACCATCACCAGTAGCCTTCACCACAACCTAGGCCCTCCTTGCGACTCGCCGCCCTCCTCTCCGTGGCCGCAGCGCCATGCCCGAAGTCGCAGTAGCCGCCATCCGCCGAGGCCGAGAGTCCCGCTTGCTCCGCTGCTCTCTGGCGAGAGCAGTGCCCACAGGCGGATGCGGCGCCTCGTCCCGGTCCCGCCGGTGGTCTCACCACGGCTGGGGATGGCCATCGCCGGCCAGGCCATCGCCGGCCGAGCGCCTGCCTCACCCCTCTCTCTGGTCTGCAAGCGGGCGTCAGGGGAGAAGGGAGCGGGAGGAGAGAGAAGAGAGACCTGACAGGTGGGCCCCGACCCCACCCGTCAGTGTGAGAGGCACCCGCCAGCTGGATAAGTGGACACGTAAAGCAAGGAATGTGCTTTCCTTTCTGGAAAGCGTATTTCCAGGGAAGGCGCCACCAGATTTCCACCCAGGGACCTGTTTGTAGAGGTTTCTTTTATAGATTGGTCCCTGAAGTTCATCAGGTCATATCTTTTCACTCCCAACTCCGATTCAGGTGAAACCAATGCTCACGTCTTCAGTTCGTCGAGCCCGTCCCGATGGTATCATTTTCATAATGTTTACACATTCTAAAAATGACCATTTTGCCCTTGCCCTTCTATCAGCCCTCCAAGAGGGAATCCTTTCCAGCAAATTCTTCCGCGGCTTCACCGCACTTCTTCCCGGAGTATTCTTCGACCCCAGGCAAGCCGACCATCTGATATATGCCCTAAAGCATTGCTCTATGTTATTCTTGTGTGTTTAATTAATGATTATGCCTGTGATAGAAATAATTAAACTTCTGTTAGACTGCACTTACTGTTTAGATTACTTGCATTAGTTTGCTATGTGATAAGTCAAAATAATTTATTTAAATGCCTAGTTGCTGCCATCTCAAGTTATTCTGATAAACAACCATGCTTGTTAAATGTTTGCTTGAACTAAACCTAGTCGGTTGATCCAGAGTCACCTGTCCGGACTTATCCGTGCAACCACATTTGCCGGTATGGGACGACCTTGACTTGGTCTGATCGCGTGCTCTTTTATCGGTACCACCAACTAGGGAAGGTTATCCTTGCGTGCTACCCTGGCCCGGTGGGCGACGATAACCTTGTGAGCCCAGTTGAGTTATTTGCCGGCGTCCCCGTTTGGGACAGTTTAGTTTGGCCACGACGGTGGCAGGTGTCATGAGGTGACAGGGGCCACCAAGGGCAGGACTCTGGGGGAGGATGATTGCCGGTGGTACGATGAAGGAGTCACGGTTTAGGCAAGTTTCGTTGGAGTAACACCGGTCCACCTGAATGGGAACATGTACTAAGTACGATGCCGGGTACTCCATGGTGTGGGTAAAGTGCGCAACCTCTGCAGAGTGTAAGAATCTATTCGAATAGCCGGGTCCATGGTATTGGACAGTCCCCAGACCTCACTAGGTGGTCAACTGTAATAATGATAATAATGATGGAATAACTCGTCGTATGCCCTAAAGTACTCAGTGGATCGTGAATATTCTGAGGATTGTAAGGCAACCCGGAAGAAAGTAAGTTTGTCAGACTTACAGTGGAGATGCATAGCCATCAAATGATGTCAGGGATATGTTATGTTAGCCATGGGATGGCTATGAAAGAGATGGTCGGATGACCGAAAGACTTGGATTGGATTTGGTTCAACATCGGATTGGAACAGGAGAATATTTGGAGTATGGAATATTTATTTAATATGCTTTACCTTACTGCATTTACTTCAGTAGTTATCTTGCTAAATAACCCTGCTATGGCATGATAATCAATATTGCCAGCTAGTTATGCCATGCCATGATAATTAATATTGCTCTAATAACTAATGCATGCTTGAATGCCATGGATTGCTTTGCTTGGTGTATATGTTGGTTTGGTTTGCTTGCAAGTACATTCAAAAGTACTCAGCGGCCTTTAACGTGGCCAGGTTCACATAAGGATTCGTCATTCGTCGTCGAGGAGGCGGAGCGTTCGTGTGCTAGAAGAGTAACCCAGTCAGATCCCTATGGATTGGAACCGCACCAAGACCATGCTGCCTTAGATAGAGCTTTTTCGCTGCCATCACTCTTGTGTAATATCATGTAAGACCTATATATCCATTAATAGAAATGACTGTGTTCATGATACTTGTTGTAAACGCGCATGCCAGAGTGATTTCCTGGGCTGGTGTGTGCGGTGTCCGTCTGGCTACAGTGGTAATTAGACGGGGCACCACAACGGGTGGTATCAGAGCAGCCAGGCTGACTGTAGGTTACCCTAGCTGGCCTCCATTGTCTTGCGCTTAGTAGAAAGCCCAGATGGATTTCAGCCATCTTTGCCAAACTGGCACGGCTACAATTGATCATAAGGCAACCCCCTAGGTTTTGGCTCCATCAGACCCCAACTCTCGTGGCCTTTGCCTCCGGTGTGAAATATTCGCACCCGGCAATGACCCGTGAGCCCTTAACCCCTTGACAAACTAGATATCCCTACCCTGCTTGCTAGCCATGGCATTTCTCTTCTTAATTCTAGTTTCCTTTGGGAAACCCTTAAAATTCCATCTTTCCCTGACAACCCTAGGATCGTTGACTAAGCCACTTTGGCTATGGTCGTGAGTCGAGTTTGATGTTCCCTAGGGAAGTAGTAGGAGGATGACACTAATTGCTACCAGGAGCATTGTGTGGTTTCGCTTCTAAATCCTTAGAGGTGCATCAAGTGCGCTATACTAGTTATACTAGTGGATCTTCGGCCACATGTGTAAGGTCCGCAAGATTAGAGTTTTATTTGCTTTTTGGTTTTCGTGGTTCTTGTTTCTTTTGTCGGTTATGTTCCGTTCGCTCCGACTGAATCCATCCGCAAGTGCCATCAAGAAGACCAGCACACGACTTGGATAATACCCAATAATCCAAATTCAGCAAGAGTCAAGTCAAGCCAACTGCCCAATATTTAGAACATCATCTTTGGATCAGTCAAGAATGAAGAATGGGTCAGAAGCAGAATCTGTGTGCCACAGATAGACCAGAATATACCCAAGCAAGTTGACCTTAGAACTTATCACGCCTAAGGAGCAGTCAGATGAGTTCTCAAGAATGTACACCTGTAGGGACAAATGATTCCGTCCCCGACACAAGGATTATTACAGCCAGTGGGGTAAACCTTGAATCTTTTCTCAATGGGCACAAGAATCATTTATTACCCGCCAAAGATATATTTCAAGAATGTGAATATGCCAAGAGCAACAACAAAACTCCGGTACGTTGGTACAAATTTCAAAGCAAATCTTGAAGCTCACCGGTGCAAATACAAAATTTTCTAGGCACTGTGACAAGGTTTGCAAGGAAAATGGATAAGTTCACGGTTGCCCAGAATCAATGAGAACTTCACATGCTTGGAAGCTCAGCTGAACCGAATGGAATTATCCGTCAACTGCATATTTTTGGCAACACTTAGTTTGAATACAAAGGGTATTCCGAATTAATTAACAACATGAGGTCTGCGCCAGTCTTGCAACCTTTACGGCAACAATGATCAGACCAACAGAAGGACAAGTGGTGTGCAGAATACCTTAAGTCAAGGTATGGCCTATACCAAGTCTTAGCTCCGCTATGGGTAAAATTCCAGATACTTCGTAAGCAAGCCAGAATCGGCCATATATCCGACTGCGTACACAGTGAAAGGCTTCTGGTATAAGGAACCCAGCCTTCCTTCGCAAGCTACCAGACTGCCAATCTTCCTCGGTACGCCACTTAGTGAGAAAATCTTCTGCGGTACGACACTCCAATCTTTCTCAGCGTGCTACCGCGGAAAGCTTCCAGCATAAGACACCTGACCTTCCGCAGCAAGCCACCTAAAGGAAAACTTTTAAGGTATGATACCCAGCCTTCTGCATCACACTACCCTAGCAGAAGCTTCGAGCATAAGGAATTCAGCCTTCTTCAGCATGCTACTTTGGCAGAAGCTTCGAGCATAAGGAACTCAACCTTCTTCAACACACCCCATGCCCACGACAGTCCTATCAGAAGCATGAACTAGCCCAGACACACATCCGCCTCAAAACTCAGTGGTTATGAAAGGATTTATCCTACACCTGTATATGTTGTGAGCATGCAGTCTAGTGGATCAGTTCATGCGAGCCACTCGTACACGGGAATGACTGTGTTCATAGAAGAATTGTCCCCATGTTGACAAGAAGAATATGAGCACAGCAACCCCTACGAGATATGCAAGAGTAAGTTGTGAGAACAAGCCCGACAAGCCGGGGAAAACAATCAAGGAGCCGTGTTGGAAGGTCATTACAGGTCCATCAAAGGAATCCTCAAGAACAAAGAAGTTCTGTACAAACAACCTCCATGACGGTCAACAAGACACAGCTTCACGGACAGAGTGGTATTACCAATCCTCGTCAGACTCTTGCATATACGGCCACAACAATGCACTACATGCGGTTACAAGCGAGCTTGCCGCACTCATCATGAATACGGGCCATCAACCAAGATAAGAGGCTATGCTCTAAAGGATGCACCGAATGATAGCCATACTATGTTCAGCTCAGTGGTCATAGCACGGACTATAGAGGCTATATATGACAGAGCCCTCTCCACGAGCAATAGAGTTTGAAATAGGACATTCAGATAGAATGGCTCAAAGCACATCAGCATCAACAACTCATAGACGTCATGATGTCATTGGAATAAGAGATTACTGTCTATGATTATGTTGTGATCATGCCTGACATTTCAATTGGGGATATAGCAGCAATAGCTCGGTCATGTTGTTCCTTGAACTGTGGATCCCCTAAGGACAAAGTCAGAATGCATAAGACAGAAGGAAACATCAGTACGGAACCCACGGCCAGACTGAGCATTCTGACATGGGAAAAAAGAAGGCCACTCCCACTCACTCGAGGTCATACGAGCACGTGAGACTGGTACCAGGAAAGGATGTTTTGCACGTGACAGTTAGGGTATGAAGCATCGCAATAAAATCCAAAGCAGTTACTTCCAGGCCATGGAAACTGAGCTATTTATTGGTACTACCCGCTACCCCACCCGGCAACACTACTACCAAAAAAAAGTACATCTTACAGGAAAGAGTAGAATTCAAGGAAGCTATGTGAAAAGACAACGCATGGTCCATCAGAAGAGGCAGTTAAAAGGTCAGTGAACCAACGAAGACAAGAAAAATGATGGATCCAAGTCACACACAGGTAAGTCCCCATTCACCGGGAGGTAAGCCCGGAAATCTCGAGGATGAGATTTTCTTAAGGGGGGTAGGTTTGTGACACCCTCGTTTTCGCTCCTGTTTTTTTTCCTTTCCGGGATTTGACTCCCATCTTTTTTTCTCGGTGTTATCGGATTTTCTCTAGCTCCTAGGTATATGAAGATGGTCATCTAGCCTGCCTTTCCTATCCAACCAGAGATTCTCTCCAATCTACCCTTGCCACCCAAGACATATTCTCAGGACTTTGCCATCGGCACCATACCTTCCGAGTTACCGGAAGGGAAACACTAATTCTTTTAGTTACAAAGGAATCCCAATTTCCTTTGATCTGATGACTCCTGAACTTTTCCCAGTGATCATCCTATCTTTGTAAACCCTGGATATGTGAAAATATTGCCAAGTCATTTGCAATATTTTTCATTTAAAATTAATTCCTTTTTCTGCCAGTTAAAGGACTTAAATCCAGGAAAATATCTGTCCGTCTCCAAAGTTGATGAAAACTTGTGGAGATATTCTTTGTGATCATATTGAGCTTCCATAAAAATATTGGCCATAATTAAATAAGGAAAATTGCATTTTCCTATTTAAGGGGGGGGGGGGGGGGGGGGGGGGGGGGGGGGGGGGGGGGGGGGGGGGGGGGGGGGGGGGGGGGGGGGGGGGGGGGGGGGGGGGGGGGGGGGGGGGGGGGGGGGGGGGGGGGGGGGGGGGGGGGGGGGGGGGGGGGGGGGGGGGGGGGGGGGGGGGGGGGGGGGGGGGGGGGGAGATCTCTCTTCTCAGCAAGCTGGAATTCATGAGTATTTAGCCTCTTGAGGATATCAGCGGGATCAAGTGACTTGTAATCAGCACGTTCTTGTATCATCAGTGCGAGAGTATCAAATGAGGAATCAAGCGATCTCAGCAATTTCTTCACCACCTCATGGTCGGTGATGTCAGTGGCACCAGGTGCTTGAAGCTCATTTGAGATGTCAGTGAGGCATTCGAAGGTTTGCTGAACATTTTCATTGTCGAGTCTTTTGAAGCGGTTGAAGGGATTGCGAAGAACGTCAACACGTGAGTCACGTTGAGTTGAGACTCCTTCATTCACTTTGGGCAGCCTATCCCAGATAAGCTTAGCAGTTTCCAAAGCACTCACTCTACCATACTGCCCTTTGCTCAGATGGCCACATATGATGCATGCTTGTGAGTGACAATATGTACCCAAGTGTAACAAGAATAATCATCAACAATAACAAAGCCATAGAGAGGTGCATCATTTGTGACTGCTGAGTAATGATTAGGACCAAAGAGGTCCATGTGAAGCAATTCGAATGGTCGAGTAGTGGTCATGATAGTCTTCGCTAGATGCTTGGCCTTGGTCATGTTTCCAGCTTCACAAGCTCCACACAAGTGATCCTTGAGGAATTTGACATTCTCAATGCCAATGACATCCTTCTTCTTCGCAAGCGTGTACAAGTTCCTCATTCCAACATGACCAAGTTGTCGATGCCATAGCCAGCCTTCTAAAGCTTTTGCAAGAAGACATACGGCTGGTTGTGGTCCTGTAGAGAAATCAACAATATACAGATCTCCTCTCCTAAAGCCTTCGAAGACTTTGGAATGGTCAGCTTCCATGATCACAACACAACGATACTTGCCAAAGACAATAACCATATAAAGATCACAAAGCATTGAGACAGACATGAGGTTGTATCCTAAAGACTCGACAAGCATGACTTTGTCCATGTGTCGATCTTTGTGATCACAACCTTACCTAGACCCAATACCTTGCTTTTGCCTTTGTCAGCAAAAATGATATGCTTCAAATGCGATGGAGATAAGGGAATATCCATCAATAGACTCTTGTCATCAGTCATGTCATTTGTACATCCACTATCGAGGAACCACTCATTGGCTTTGGGTTGATCATCCTATAGATGAATTAGTGCAGCTTACGAACTCATATACTTCATCACTGAAGAATATGACATCAAATTCATCAGATCAATTTCATCAAGCAGTAAAACAGATATAGCAGTATGAGGACGTGAGAAATGAGGATTCATTTCTTCATGATTAGCCTGCGTCCATTCAGGCAAAATTTCAGGTCTCCAGCAAATTCCTCAGACGTTCAAGCACGTCTGGAGATCTGATCCTTCATAAGAGGTTAGTTCATTTTCTTCACCACCCACATCTGAAGGGGTGGCAAAGAGTTCATCATTCTTTGAGCTCCATAAGAGAATGGTGGCATAGAAGCTAGTCCATTTCGTTTCACATAAGAGGTGTTAGGATAAGCATATGAATAAGCAGAGAAATTCTTCGAGGACTTATGAACATAATGGTTAGAAGAATAATGCTCATATTCATAGCCCTTAGTTCTTCCCTGTGAAACAAAGGGGTTAGCACGATGATGATCATATGAGGACTTTGATCATTTTGAGGAATTTGGTCCATATGAAGACTTGGATCCATATGAAGAATTTGGTCCATATGAAGAGTTTGATCTAGGGTTCCTATTCTTCACTGGTGGTGTCATGATGACATTCACCTAAAGTTTTTCAAGGCACCTTTTGGGAACCCATATTTTCTTCATAGGGGAACTATTCCTGGAGTTAGTGCCAACATATCTAGCAAATACTTCAGCGTTCTGATTTTTGAACAGTTTATAGTTGGAGTCAAATGACTCATCGGGAGAATGAGGAGATTCACATGTAAAGCCAGATAAATTGGATGGATCAACTGGAGGTCCCTTTGCAGCAACCCATGAGGTTTTGGGGTACTTCTCAGGCTTCCAATATGTACCATCAGCATTGAGTTTCCTCTCAAAGGCAATACCCTCTTTCCTAGGGTTCCTGTTGAGGATCTACTTTTTAAGCACATCACAAAGAGTCTGATGCCCTTTGAGGCTTTTGTACATGCCTGTCACATACAATTCCTTCAGCCCTGCATTGTCAGTGATACTAGCAATATCCTCAGATGAGGAATTAGAGATGGCAAAGATAGTTGAAGAATTTGTAGCATGTGAAGCATTTGAGCATTCAGGTGAAGAATTAGCAGATTCACGTTCAATGCACTTTAAGCATGCAGGAATGAATTCTTCCTGAGAGGCGCTGATTTGTTGAGCAAGTAATGAATCACGCTCCTTCTGAAGATCTTCATAACTCACTCTTAGCTTGTCAAGATCTTGCTTTATTTGAAGAAATTCATAAGAAAGCTTCTCATGATCAGATAAGAGAGTGTTATGATGACTTTGAAGGTTGTCAAACCTAGACTGAAGTCTCCGAAGATTTTCAGTCAAAGTTTTTGTGTGATCCATTTCTTCACCCAACATATCATCACTTTTGCCTAGCATGTTTTGAACCTTTTCAAAAGCCTTTTGTTGTTTCACAGCAATCTTAGCAAGTTTAGAATAGCTGGGCTTTTGGTTTTCATCAGATTCATCCTCACTAGATTCAGAGGAGGGATATTTCAGGACCTTGGCACCTTTTGCCATGAAGCAATAGGTGGGAGCGTAGTCATCATCGCCTTCGTCAGCCTTGGTGGAGAAGCCATTTTCCTCAGAGTTGACGATGGACTTGCTGACGAATGCAGTAGCGAGAGCTAGGCTCGCCACACCCGACTCGGACTCCTCAGATGCCTCCTCTTCCTCATGTTCCTCAGACTCAGCCTTAGAGTCCATTTCCTTGCCAATAAATGCCCGAGCCTTCTTGGAGCTTCTCTTCTTGTGAGATGAATACTTTGATGATTTTGATGAAGACTTTGAAGATCTCTTCTTTTCCTTTGAGTCATCAGAACTGTAATCCTTGTATTTCTTCTTCTTTGATTCCTTTTCCCACTGAGGACAATCTTGAATGTAGTGACCAGGTTTCTTGCACTTGTGACATAGCCTCTTCTTGTAGTCACTGGATGAGGAATCATTGCTCCTTGAGGATTTTCCAAAACGAACACGTCTTGAGAACTTCTGGAATTTCCTCATGAGCAGAGCTAGCTCCTCGCTCAGTTCTTCAGGATCACCAAGGCTACTACCGGAATCTTCACCTTTAGACTCAGAGACAGCCTTGGCCTTCAGGGCACATGATTTTACATAGCCTGAACCATAGGGGGGGGGGGGGGGGGGGGGGGGGGGGGGGGGGGGGGGGGGGGGGGGGGGGGGGGGGGGGGGGGGGGGGGGGGGGGGGGGGGGGGGGGGGGGGGGGGGGGGGGGGGGGGGGGGGGGGGGGGGGGGGGGGGGGGGGGGGGGGGGGGGGGGGGGGGGGGGGGGGGGGGGGGGGGGGGGGGGGGGGGGGGGGGGGGGGGGGGGGGGGGGGGGGGGGGGGGGGGGGGGGGGGGGGGGGGGGGGGGGGGGGGGGGGGGGGGGGGGGGGGGGGGGGGGGGGGGGGGGGGGGGGGGGGGGGGGGGGGGGGGGGGGGGGGGGGGGGGGGGGGGGGGGGGGGGGGGGGGGGGGGGGGGGGGGGGGGGGGGGGGGGGGGGGGGGGGGGGGGGGGGGGGGGGGGGGGGGGGGGGGGGGGGGGGGGGGGGGGGGGGGGGGGGGGGGGGGGGGGGGGGGGGGGGGGGGGGGGGGGGGGGGGGGGGGGGGGGGGGGGGGGGGGGGGGGGGGGGGGGGGGGGGGGGGGGGGGGGGGGGGGGGGGGGGGGGGGGGGGGGGGGGGGGGGGGGGGGGGGGGGGGGGGGGGGGGGGGGGGGGGGGGGGGGGGGGGGGGGGGGGGGGGGGGGGGGGGGGGGGGGGGGGGGGGGGGGGGGGGGGGGGGGGGGGGGGGGGGGGGGGGGGGGGGGGGGGGGGGGGGGGGGGGGGGGGGGGGGGGGGGGGGGGGGGGGGGGGGGGGGGGGGGGGGGGGGGGGGGGGGGGGGGGGGGGGGGGGGGGGGGGGGGGGGGGGGGGGGGGGGGGGGGGGGGGGGGGGGGGGGGGGGGGGGGGGGGGGGGGGGGGGGGGGGGGGGGGGGGGGGGGGGGGGGGGGGGGGGGGGGGGGGGGGGGGGGGGGGGGGGGGGGGGGGGGGGGGGGGGGGGGGGGGGGGGGGGGGGGGGGGGGGGGGGGGGGGGGGGGGGGGGGGGGGGGGGGGGGGGGGGGGGGGGGGGGGGGGGGGGGGGGGGGGGGGGGGGGGGGGGGGGGGGGGGGGGGGGGGGGGGGGGGGGGGGGGGGGGGGGGGGGGGGGGGATACATCACATATATATCATTCATCATTCATCACAACTTTGGCCATATCATATGACAAAGCACTTGCTGCAAAAACAAGTTAGACGTCCTCTAATTGTTGTTGCAAGTTTTACGTGGCTGAAGTAGGGTTCTAGCAAGAACGTTTTCTTACCTACGTGAAAGCCACAACGTGATTTGTCAACTTCTATTTACCCTTAATAAGGACCCTTTTCATCGAATCCGCTCCAACTAAAGTGGGAGAGACAGACACCCACAGCCACCTTATGCAACTTGTGCATGTTAGTCGGTGGAACCGGTCTCACGCAAGCGTACGTGTAAGGTTGGTCCGGGCCGCTTCATCCCACAATACCATTGAAGCAAGATAAGACTAGTAGCGGCAAGAAAGTTGACAACATCAACGCCCACAACAAATTGTGTTCTACTCGTGCAAGAGAACTACGCATAGACCTAGCTCATGATGCCATTGTTGGGGAACGTTGCAGAAAACAAAAAATTTCCTACGGTTTCACCAAGATCCATCTATGAGTTCATCTAGCAACGAGTGATTGGATTGCATCTACATACCTTTGTAGATCACGCGCTGAAGCATTCAAAGAACGGGGATGAGGAAGTCGTACTCGATGTGATCCAAATCACCGGAGATCCTAGCGCCGAACGGACGGCACCTCCGCGTTCAACACATGTATGGTCAGCATAACGTCTCCTTCTTCTTGATCCAGCAAGGGGGAAGGAGAGGTTGAGGGAGATGGCTCCAGCAGCAGCATGACGGCGTGGTGGTGATGGAGCTGCAGTACTCCGGCAGGGCTTCGCTAAGCACTATGGAGGAGGAGGATGTGTTGGAGAGGGAGAGATCTTGGGGCTCCATAATCATCTTGTCATCAGCATGACACCATGATCTCCATCATCATGATCTCCATCATCGTGTCTCCATGAA
>JAAAWM010012041.1:0-37500 GCA_036873465.1 Thinopyrum obtusiflorum
TATAAATAAAAACTTTATTATTGCCTCTAGGGCATATTTCCTTCACACTATGTTGTCTATATCCAAAATATATTGGAGAAATTCACTGTGGACAAATCTTATGCATCCATAACTTGCATGGCTTCGTTATCTAGACGTAGAGGAAGATCCATTAAAGCCATGAGTTATGAGAATGCGATATTGGGACATAAAGTTTCATATCCTAGTGCCATTAGACCCACCACACATAATTGGTTGGGGCTCAAGAATATCTTTCTATATCTCCAAGGCATCAAATATCTTGTCCTGGTTTTTTAGTTTCAGAGAAATCTGGATAGCATTATCATTGGATAAATCAATCAGATACCCAACATGTTAGATCATAGAGAAGCTTTGTGTTCCTCCTAGGTGTGGTAGCCATACCATAAAATTCTTCAAAATAGAGCTTAGTGGCTGCATCCACCAACCATTATCTCAAATGTAATGTTGCTTGTGTTGTCTGGATGCAAACAAGGTACATAGTAAGCACTATCTTTATATTGTTCATCTTGCAAGTTAAATCAGGTAACAACCATGAAGTCTCTACCAAATTAAATATTCTATAAACATGTTTATGGAATTGGTATTCGACGGCTTCAAGATATGCAAGTATCAATCAAAGTATCTTCCAGAATTACCCATGTTCAAAGCAACATATTATACTCTTTTTCCCTTTATGAGTTTCCTTTTACAGGTTCTCATCAAGGTTTTTATTGAGGTAATATCAACATGAAATCATATGTCATACTTTCTGATTTCCCCACCGGGGGTTTTAGGAAAGTATACACGACATATTTATTGTCCTCTAAACTCTATGGATTTTCAGCACACAAGGTGTTCCTCCGGTATTCTGGAGTTGCATAATCTCATCGTCAAAGGAATATGTATAAGTCATGAAGAAAGCAATAGCACTAAAACTTAACGATCCTTATGCCAAGCTAGTGGGTGGGTCTTGTCCATCACATCATTCTCCTAATGATGTGATCTCGTTCATCAAATGACAACACATGTCTATAGTCAGGAAACTTAACCGTCTTTGATTAATGAGCTAGTCAAGTAGAGGCATACCAGGGACACTTTGTTTTGTCTATGTATTCACACATGTATCAAGTTTCTGGTTAATAAAATTCTAGCATGAATAATAAACATTTATCATGATATAAGGGGGGGGGGGGGGGGGGGGGGGGGGGGGGGGGGGGGGGGGGGGGACTTGCACTAGAGTCAATAATCTAGATTACATTGTAATGAATCTAACACCCATAGAGTCTTTGTGCTGATCATGTTTTGCTCGTGGAAGAGGCTTAGTCAACAGGTCTGCTATATTCAGATCCGTATGTATTTTGCAAACTTCTATGTCTCCATCCTTGACCTTTTCACGAATGGAGTTGAAGCGTCTCTTGATGTGTTTGGTTCTCTTGTGAAACCTGGATTCCTTCGCCAAGGCAATTGCTTCAGTGTTGTCACTAAAGATTTTCATTGGACCCGATGCACTGGGTATTACACCCAGATCGGATATGAACTCCTTCATCCAGACTCCTTCATGAGCTGCTTCCGAAGCAACTATGTACTCCGCTTCACACGTAGATCCCGCCACTACGCTTTGCTTGCAACTGCACCAACTAACAGCTCCACCATTCAATACAAATACGTATCCGGTTTGTGACTTAGAGTCATCCGGATAAGTGTCAAAACTAGCATCGACGTCACCATTTATGACGAGCTATTTGTCACCTCCACAAATGAGAAACATATCATTGGACCTTTTCAGGTACTTCAGGATGTTCTTGACCGCTGTCCAGTGATCCACTCCTGGATTCCTTTGGTACCTCTCTGCCAAACTTATGGCAAGGCACACATCAGGTCTGGTACACAGCATAGCGGGGGGGGGGGGGGGGGGGGGGGGGGGGGGGGGGGGGGGGGGGGGGGGGGGGGGGGGGGGGGGGGGGGGGGGGGGGGGGGGGGGGGGGGGGGGGGGGGGGGGGGGGGGGGGGGGGGGGGGGGGGGGGGGGGGGGGGGGGGGGGGGGGGGGGGGGGGGGGGGGGGGGGGGGGGGGGGGGGGGGGGGGGGGGGGGGGGGGGGGGGGGGGGGGGGGGGGGGGGGGGGGGGGGGGGGGGGGGGGGGGGGGGGGGGGGGGGGGGGGGGGGGGGGGGGGGGGGGGGGGGGGGGGGGGGGGGGGGGGGGGGGGGGGGGGGGGGGGGGGGGGGGGGGGGGGGGGGGGGGGGGGGGGGGGGGGGGGGGGGGGGGGGGGGGGGGGGGGGGGGGGGGGGGGGGGGGGGGGGGGGGGGGGGGGGGGGGGGGGGGGGGGGGGGGGGGGGGGGGGGGGGGGGGGGGGGGGGGGGGGGGGGGGGGGGGGGGGGGGGGGGGGGGGGGGGGGGGGGGGGGGGGGGGGGGGGGGGGGGGGGGGGGGGGGGGGGGGGGGGGGGGGGGGGGGGGGGGGGGGGGGGGGGGGGGGGGGGGGGGGGGGGGGGGGGGGGGGGGGGGGGGGGGGGGGGGGGGGGGGGGGGGGGGGGGGGGGGGGGGGGGGGGGGGGGGGGGGGGGGGGGGGGGGGGGGGGGGGGGGGGGGGGGGGGGGGGGGGGGGGGGGGGGGGGGGGGGGGGGGGGGGGGGGGGGGGGGGGGGGGGGGGGGGGGGGGGGGGGGGGGGGGGGGGGGGGGGGGGGGGGGGGGGGGGGGGGGGGGGGGGGGGGGGGGGGGGGGGGGGGGGGGGGGGGGGGGGGGGGGGGGGGGGGGGGGGGGGGGGGGGGGGGGGGGGGGGGGGGGGGGGGGGGGGGGGGGGGGGGGGGGGGGGGGGGGGGGGGGGGGGGGGGGGGGGGGGGGGGGGGGGGGGGGGGGGGGGGGGGGGGGGGGGGGGGGGGGGGGGGGGGGGGGGGGGGGGGGGGGGGGGGGGGGGGGGGGGGGGGGGGGGGGGGGGGGGGGGGGGGGGGGGGGGGGGGGGGGGGGGGGGGGGGGGGGGGGGGGGGGGGGGGGGGGGGGGGGGGGGGGGGGGGGGGGGGGGGGGGGGGGGGGGGGGGGGGGGGGGGGGGGGGGGGGGGGGGGGGGGGGGGGGGGGGGGGGGGGGGGGGGGGGGGGGGGGGGGGGGGGGGGGGGGGGGGGGGGGGGGGGGGGGGGGGGGGGGGGGGGGGGGGGGGGGGGGGGGGGGGGGGGGGGGGGGGGGGGGGGGGGGGGGGGGGGGGGGGGGGGGGGGGGGGGGGGGGGGGGGGGGGGGGGGGGGGGGGGGGGGGGGGGGGGGGGGGGGGGGGGGGGGGGGGGGGGGGGGGGGGGGGGGGGGGGGGGGGGGGGGGGGGGGGGGGGGGGGGGGGGGGGGGGGGGGGGGGGGGGGGGGGGGGGGGGGGGGGGGGGGGGGGGGGGGGGGGGGGGGGGGGGGGGGGGGGGGGGATAGCGGTAAATCAGTAAGAGACATCATAGATCGCACCATATCTAGTAAAGTGCGATTACGATGTTCGGACACACCATTACGCTGTGGTGTTCCGGGTGGCGTGAGTTGCGAAACTATTCCGCATTGTTTCAAATGTACACCAAACTCGTAACTCAAACATTCTCCTCCACGATCAGATCATAGAAACTTTATTTTCTTGTTACGATGATTTTCAACTTCACTTTGAAATTCTTTGAACTTTTCAAACGTTTCAGACTTATGTTTCATTAAGTAGATATACCCATATCTGCATAAGTCATCTGTGAAGGTGAGAAAATAACGATATCCGCCACGAGCCTCAATATTCATCGAACCACATACATCTGTATGTATGATTTTCCAACAAATCTGTTGCTCTCTCCATAGTACCGGAGAACGGCGTTTTAGTCATCTTGCCCATGAGGCACGTTCGCAAGTACCAAGTGATTCATAATCAAGTGGTTCCAAAAGTCCATCAGTATGGAGTTTCTTCATGCGCTTTACACCGATATGACCTAAACGGCAGTGCCACAAATAAGTTGCACTATCATTATCAACTCTGCATCTTTTGGCTTCAACATTATGAATATGTGTGTCACTACAATCGAGATTCAATAAGAATAGACAATTCTTCAAGGGTGCATGACCATAAAAGATATTACTCATATAAATAGAACAACCATTAATCTCTGATTTAAATGAATAACCGTCTCGCATCATACAAGATCCAGATATAATGTTCATGCTTAACGAAGGCACCAAATAACAATTATTTAGGTTCGCTTCTTCATACTTCATAGGTTCATCATGATCTAGTAGCATGATTTCCAGAACTGGATTACCGTACCACTCTGGCGCGGATCTCACTCTGGTTGATCTACGAGGTTCAGTAGTATCTTGTTCTGAAGTTTTATGATCATTATCATTAGCTTCCCCACTAATTGTTGTCGGTGTCACAGAAACAGTTTTCTGTGATGCACTACTTTCCAATAAGGGATCAGGTACAGTTACCTCGTCAAGTTCTACTTTCCTCCCACTCACTTCTTTCGAGAGAAACACCTTCTCCAGAAAGTTTCTAAACTTAGCAACAAAAGTCTTGCCTTCGGATCTGTGATAGAAGGTGTATCCAATGGGGGGGGGGGGGGGGGGGGGGGGGGGGGGGGGGGGGGGGGGGGGGGGGGGGGGGGGGGGGGGGGGGGGGGGGGGGGGGGGGGGGGGGGGGGGGGGGGGGGGGGGGGGGGGGGGGGGGGGGGGGGGGGGGGGGGGGGGGGGGGGGGGGGGGGGGGGGGGGGGGGGGGGGGGGGGGGGGGGGGGGGGGGGGGGGGGGGGGGGGGGGGGGGGGGGGGGGGGGGGGGGGGGGGGGGGGGGGGGGGGGGGGGGGGGGGGGGGGGGGGGGGGGGGGGGGGGGGGGGGGGGGGGGGGGGGGGGGGGGGGGGGGGGGGGGGGGGGGGGGGGGGGGGGGGGGGGGGGGGGGGGGGGGGGGGGGGGGGGGGGGGGGGGGGGGGGGGGGGGGGGGGGGGGGGGGGGGGGGGGGGGGGGGGGGGGGGGGGGGGGGGGGGGGGGGGGGGGGGGGGGGGGGGGGGGGGGGGGGGGGGGGGGGGGGGGGGGGGGGGGGGGGGGGGGGGGGGGGGGGGGGGGGGGGGGGGGGGGGGGGGGGGGGGGGGGGGGGGGGGGGGGGGGGGGGGGGGGGGGGGGGGGGGGGGGGGGGGGGGGGGGGGGGGGGGGGGGGGGGGGGGGGGGGGGGGGGGGGGGGGGGGGGGGGGGGGGGGGGGGGGGGGGGGGGGGGGGGGGGGGGGGGGGGGGGGGGGGGGGGGGGGGGGGGGGGGGGGGGGGGGGGGGGGGGGGGGGGGGGGGGGGGGGGGGGGGGGGGGGGGGGGGGGGGGGGGGGGGGGGGGGGGGGGGGGGGGGGGGGGGGGGGGGGGGGGGGGGGGGGGGGGGGGGGGGGGGGGGGGGGGGGGGGGGGGGGGGGGGGGGGGGGGGGGGGGGGGGGGGGGGGGGGGGGGGGGGGGGGGGGGGGGGGGGGGGGGGGGGGGGGGGGGGGGGGGGGGGGGGGGGGGGGGGGGGGGGGGGGGGGGGGGGGGGGGGGGGGGGGGGGGGGGGGGGGGGGGGGGGGGGGGGGGGGGGGGGGGGGGGGGGGGGGGGGGGGGGGGGGGGGGGGGGGGGGGGGGGGGGGGGGGGGGGGGGGGGGGGGGGGGGGGGGGGGGGGGGGGGGGGGGGGGGGGGGGGGGGGGGGGGGGGGGGGGGGGGGGGGGGGGGGGGGGGGGGGGGGGGGGGGGGGGGGGGGGGGGGGGGGGGGGGGGGGGGGGGGGGGGGGGGGGGGGGGGGGGGGGGGGGGGGGGGGGGGGGGGGGGGGGGGGGGGGGGGGGGGGGGGGGGGGGGGGGGGGGGGGGGGGGGGGGGGGGGGGGGGGGGGGGGGGGGGGGGGGGGGGGGGGGGGGGGGGGGGGGGGGGGGGGGGGGGGGGGGGGGGGGGGGGGGGCGGTCCACCCACATATCAAATTATCAAAGTAGCAAACACAAATCGGATCAACATGATGAAAGTGACTAGATGAAATTCCCATGTACCCTCAAGAATGCTTTGCTTACTATAAGAGACCGTTTTGGTATGTCATTTGCCTCAAAAGGATTGGGCTACCTTGCTGCTTTTAATTACTACTATCGTTACTTGCTCGGTACAAATTATCTTGCTATCAAACTACTCTGTTACTTACAATTTCAGCACTTGCAGACATTACCTTGCTGGAAACCACTTGTCATTTTCTTCTGCTCCTCGTTGGGTTCGACACTCTTACTTATCGAAAAGACCTACAATTGATCCCATATACTTGTGGTCATCATAGCATTATAACATGATCCCTTAACTAAAATTTCAAGGCATAAGTGTTCTCCCTGAGTATGCACCGCTATGACAGTTCATCGTGCTGAGACACCACATGATGATCGGGTGTGATAGGCTCTATGTTCACATACAACAGGTGCAAGACAGTTTTGCACATGCGGAATACTCGGGTTAAACTTGACGAGCCTAGCATGTACAGACATGGCCTCGGAACACTGGAGACCGAAAGGTCGAACGTGAATCATATAGTAGATATGATCAACATAGAGATGTTCACCATTGATGACTACTCCATCTCAGGTGATGATCGGACGTGGTTTAGTTGATTTGGATCACGTATCATTTAGATGACTTGAGGGATGTCTATCTAAGTGGGAGTTCTTAAGTAATATGATTAATTGAACTTAATTTCTCATGAACTTAGTCCTGATAGTTTTTGCATATCTATGTTGTAGATCAATGACCCGTGCTACCGTTCCCTTGAATTTTAATGCGTTCCTAGAGAAAGCTAAGTTGAAAGATGATGGTAGCAACTACACGGACTAGGTCCGTAACTTGAGGATTATCCTCATTGCTGCAGAGAAGAATTATGTCCTTGATGCACCGCTAGGTGAAAGGCCTGCTGCAGGAGCAGACGCTGATGTTATGAACGTCTGGCAAGCTCGATCTGATGACTACTCGATAGTTCAGTGTGCCATGCTTTATGGCTTAGAATCGGGACTTCAAAGACGTTTTGAACGTCATGGACCATATGAGATGTTCCAGGAATTGAAGTTAATATTTTAAGCAAATGCCCAAGTTGAGAGATATGAAGTATCCAACAATTTCTATAGCTGCAAGATGGAGGAGAATAGCTCTATCAGTGAACACATACTCAAAATGTCTTGGTATCATAATCACTTGACTCAGCTGGGAGTTAATCTTCCAGATGATAGTGTTACTAACAGAGTTCTCCAATCACTGCCACCAAGCTACAAAGGCTTTGTGATGAACTACAATATGCAAGGGATGGATAAGGCAATTCCCGAGCTCTTCGCAATGCTCAAAGATGCGGAGGTAGAAATCAAGAAGGAGCATCAAGTGTTGATGGTTAACAGGACCACTATTTCAAGAAAAGGGGCAAAGGAAAGAAGGGGAACTTCAAGAAGAATGGCAAGCAAGTTGCCACTCCCGGGAAGAAGCCCAAATCTGGACCTAAGCCTGAAACTGAGTGCTTCTACTACAAAGGGACTAGTCACTGGAAGCGGAATTGCCCCAAGTATTTGGCGGATAAGAAGGTTGGCAAAGTGAACAAAGGTATATTTGATATAAATGTTATTGATGTGTACCTTACTAATGCTCGTAGTAGCGCCTGGGTATTTGATACTGGTTCGGTTGCTCATATTTGTAACTCGAAACAGGGGCTATGGATTAAACGAAGATTGGCTAAGGACGAGGTGACGATGCATGTCGGAAATGGTTCCAAGGTCGATGTGATCGCCGTCGGCACGCTACCTCTACATCTACCTTCAGGGTTAGTTTTAGACCTGAATAATTGTTATTCGGTGCCAGCGTTGAGCATGAACATTATATCTGGATCTTGTTTAGTGCAAAACGGTTATTCATTTAAATTAGAGAATAATGGTTGTTCTATTTATATGAGTAATATCTTTTATGGCGATGCACCCTTGAAGAGTGGTCTATTTTTGTTGAATCTCGATTGTGGTGATACACATATTCATACTATTGATGCCAAAATATGCAAAGTTGATAATGATAGTGCAACATATTTGTGGCACTGTCGTTTAGGTCATATTGGTGTAAAGCGCATGAAGAAACTCCATGCTGATGGGCTTTTGGAATCACTTTATTATGAATCATTTGATACTTGCGAACCATGCCTCATGGGCAAGATGACTAAAACTCCGCTCTCCGGAACAATGGAGTGAACTAATGACTTATTGAAAATAATACATACCGATGTATGCGGTACGATGAGTGTTGAGGCTCGCGGCGGGTATCATTATTTTCTGACCTTCACAGATGATTTGAGCAGATATGGGTATATCTACTTGATGAAACACAAGTTTGAAACATTTGAAAAGTTCAAAAATTTTAGAGTGAAGTGAAGAATCATCGTAACAAGAAAATAAAGTTTCTATGATCTGATCGCGGAGGCGAATATTTGAGTTACGAGTTTGGCCTTCATTTAAAACAATGTGGAATAGTTTCACAACTCACGCGACCTGGAACACCACAGCGTAATGGTGTGTCCAAACGTCGTAACCATACTTTATTAGATATGGTGTGATCTATGATGTCTCTTACCGATTTACCACTATCGTTTTGGGGTTATGCATTAGAGACAACTGCATTCACGTTAAATAGGGCACCATCTAAATCCGTTGAGATGACATCGTATGAACTATGGTTTGGCAAGAAACCTAAGATGTCGTTTCTTAAAGTTTGGGGTTGCGATGCTTATCTGAAAAAACTTCTGCCTGATAAGCTCGAACCCAAATCGGAGAAGTGCGTCTTCATAGGATACCCAAAAGAAACTGTTGGGTACACCTTCTATCACAGTTCCAAAGGCAAGATCTTTTTTGCTAAGAATGGATTCTCTCTAGAGAAGGAGTTTCTCTCAAAAGAAGTGAGTGGGAGGAAACTAGAACTTGATGAGGTAATTGTACCTTCTCTCGAATTGGAAAATAGCTCATCACAGAAAACCGTTCCTATGATGCCTACACCAACTAGAGAAGAAGCTAATGATAATGATCATGAAACTTCAGATCAAGTTACTACGGAACCTCGTAGGTCAACCAGAGCACGTTCCGCACCAGAGTGGTACGGTAATCCTGTTCTGGAAGTCATGTTACTAGACCATGACGAACCTACGAACTATGAAGAAGTGATGATGAGCCCAGATTCCGATAAATGGCTTGAGGCCATGAAATATGAGATAGAATCCATGTATGAGAACAAAGTATGGACTGTGGTTGACTTGCCCGATGATCGGCGAGCCATAGAGAATAAATGGATCTTCAAGAAGAAGACTGACGCTGATGGTAACATTACTGTCTACAAAGCTCGACTTGTCGCGAAAGGTTTTCGACAAGTTCAAGGAGTTGACTACGATGAGACTTTCTCACCCGTAGCGATGCTTAAGTCTGTCCGAATCATGTTAGCAATAGTCGCATTTTATGATTATGAAATCTGGCAAATGGACGTCAAAACTGCATTCCTTAATGGATTTCTTAAATAAGAGTTGTATATGATGCAACCAGAAGGTTTTGTCGATCCTAAAGGTGCTAACAAAGTGTGCAAGCTCCAGCGATCCATCTATGGACTGGTGCAAGCATCTCAGAGTTGGAATATACGCTTTGATGAGGTGATCAAAGCATATGGTTTTATACAGACTTTCGGAGAAGCATGTATTTACAAGAAAGTGAGTGGGAGCTCTGTAGCATTTCTAATATTATATGTGGATGACATATTGTTGATTGGAAATGATATGGAATTTCTGGATAGCATAAAAGGATACTTGAATAAAAGTTTTTCGATGTAAGACCTCGGTGAAGCTGCTTATATATTGGGCATCAAGATCTATAGAGATAGATCAAGACGCTTAATAGGACTTTCACAAAGCACATACCTTGATAAAGTTTTGAAAAAAAATCAAAATGGATCAGTCAAAGAAAGGGTTCTAGCCTGTGTTACAAGGTGTGAAATTGAGTCAGACTCAATGCGCGACCACTACAGAAGATAGAGAGAAAATGAAAGTCATACCCTATGCCTCAGCCATAGGTTCTATCATGTATGCTATGTTGTGTACCAGACATGATGTGTGCCTTGCTATATGTTTAGCAGGGAGGTACCAAAGTAATCCAGGAGTGGATCACTGGACAGCGGTCAAGAACATCCTGAAGTACCTGAAAAGGACTAAGGATATGTTTCTCGTTTATGGATGTGACAAAGAGCTCATCGTAAATGATTATGTCGATGCTATCTTTGACACTGATCCGAATGACTCTAAGTCACAAACCGGATACGTATTTATGTGGAGCTGTCAGTTTGTGCAGTTCCAAGCAGAGCATCGTGGCGGGATCTACGTGTGAAGCGGAGTACATAGATGCTTCGAAAGCAGTGAATGAAGGGGTCTGGATGAAGAATTTCATATCCGATCTAGGTGTAATACCTAGTGCATCGGGTCCAATGAAAATCTTTTGTGACAATACTGGAGCAATTGCCTTGGCAAGGAATCCAGATTTCACAAAAGAACCAAACACATCAAGAGACGCTTCAACTTCATCCGTGATCAAGTCAAGGAGGGAGACATAGAGATTTGCAAAATACATACGGATCTGAATGTGGCAGACCCATTGACTAAGCCTCTTCCACGAGCAAAACATGATCAGCACCAAGACTCCATGGGTGTTAGAATCATTACAATGTAATCTAGATTATTGACTCTAGTGCAAGTGGGAGACTGAAGGAAATATGCCCTAGAGGCAATAATAAAGTTGTTATTTTATATTTCCTTATTTCGTGATAAATGTTTATTATTCATGCTAGAATTGTATTAACCGAAAACTTAATACATGTGTGGATACATAGACAAAACACCGTGTCCCTAGTAAGCCTCTACTAGACTAGCTCGTTAATCAAAGATGGTTAAGTTTCCTAACCATAGACATGTGTTGTCATTTCATGAACGCGATCACATCATTAGGAGAATGATGTGATGGACAAGACCCATCCGTTAGCTTAGCATATTGATCGTTCAGTTTTATTGCTATTGCTTTCTTCATGTCATATACATATTCCTTTGACTACGAGATTATGCAACTCCCGGATACCGGAGGAATACCTTGTGTGCTATCAAACGTCACAAATAATTGGGTGATTATAAAGATGCTCTACAGGTATCTCCGAAGGTGTTTGTTGGGCTGGCATAGATCGAGATTAGGATTTGTCACTCCGAGTACCGGAGAGGTATCTCTGGGCCCTCTCGGTAATTTGCATCATAAGAAGCCTTGCAAGCAAAGTGACGAATGAGTAAGCAAAGTGATGAATGAGTTAGTTGCGGGATGATGTATTACGGAACGAGTAAAGAGACTTGTCGGTAACGAGATTGAACTAGGTATGAAGGTACCGACGATCGAATCTCAGGCAGGTAACATACCCATGACAAAGGGAATAACGTATGTTGTCATTACAGTTCGACCGATAAAGATCTTCGTAGAATATGTAGGAACCAATATGAGCATCCAGGTTCTGCTATTGGTTATTGACCGGAGAGGTGTCTCGGTCATGTCTACATACATTGGTATGGTTTTTAACCCCTTTTCGCGATGGCATTTGGAACAGTCGCCAAGTGAGTGTGTGTGATAGGGTGTCCTTCCCACACGACCCAGAAATCGTCGGGGATAGGCCCTCCTGGGACCCAGGCTGGGGCCGTGTGCGATCGGGCGAGACATCGAAACCCAATCATTTCCATAGGTATGTACATCCCACACGGTAATCCGAGAAAATCATTTCCGTAGGTATGTACATCCCACACGGTAATCCGAGAAAATAATTTCCGTAGGTATGTACATCCCACATGGTGAATCCCAGAAAAACATTTCCGTTCGTATGTATATCACACACAGTCAATCCAAGGAATACGTTTCCGTTCTTATGTACATCCCACATAGTCAATCCAGGGAAAACGTTTTCGTTCGGATGTACATCCCACACAGTTTTATGTATACGCTCGTGTGTGAAAGGTGTAACTATCACACACGCTCTGCCTTGGTTAACTGTTTGCTTTCATTAACTACATCACACACGATTTGATGTAGAAAACTGTGTGGCATTGGGCTATCCATCACAAGCGTTTTTACTGCCAGAACCGTTTGCAAAGTTCCATGACCGTTTGTTCTCTTTTTTATTTTTGCCTGTAATTTATTATTCTAATTGGAAATTTTGAAATACGAAACGTGCAATTCAAATTCTCAGCACAATGGTTCAACAAAGAATCCATAAATAAAACTGCCAGTACAATATGTTCAGTAATTACAGGATTAGGCAGCAATTAACTATGATGAACCACAGTATTTAAAGGCGGTAAAGGTGAAGAGACAAGTGTAAATCATTTTGACTGCCGACGGTGTTGAAGAAGCGGAATGCCCATAATGTGCCTTCCTGCATGCCATAGGCACGAACCACTTTTGTCCAACCCCTTGTGACGATCGCCTGCCCATCCTTCACCACCTTCAGGAAGACTTCTAGAGCATTATCATGGTAGCATGAATTATATACTTTAACTTTAGTTGCCTCCACTCCGGTCATGTAGTTTGCAAGGTAATCATCAGTAAATAGCTTCAGAAACCACTGAAAAGAGAAAAATATCAGATACTGAGGTCTAATAGAGTAACTTGTTGTGGGCAGGGGGAAAAGGCAACACCTTACTTACCATCCTAAAGTTCACTGTTGTCTTCGACAAAGTGTAAATAAAGAGCTTAATTCCAATCACCCGTTTCTTTCGCCTAACAATCTTTCTTAATTTCCTCACTTGACGCTTGTTCATGAATATCTCATTGCCCCATACACAAAAGGGATCGAAGCGTGGATTAGTACCCCTCATATATGTACCTACAAGCAACCAGTAAATGTTAGAAGCTAAACTGAGATTGCACAAATGATGTAAAATACAACTACGTATGTTCCTAAGTACAAGTATTTTTTTTTTGAGATTTCAATATGAACTACATACGGATGTATATAGAATTATAGATATAGTTTAGATTAGAATCTAGATTCACCCATTTTGCTCCTTATGTAGTCTATATTGGAATCTCTAAAAATACTTATATTTAGGAATAGATGGTGTATAAGACATGGGATGCAGCTAACCTCGACGGCAAACAACAGCATCACCCATTGTAGCCATGTGTAAGTACATGGAAAGCCAATGTTAACTACAACTGGGTTAACATCCACCAAAAATAGCAAATGGTAATAAAACGGCAGCATCTGTAGTGATATCTTCATTTCGAATGAGTAGCACGGTAGCAAAGGGACGGATTAAAAAATGGATACAACTGTTAATTGCAACAAGCTTAACAACATCCTAATTCATGTTTTGTAAGTTTGTAGCCATAGAAATACAACTCTTTAAAAATGGATACAACTATTAATTGCAACAGGCTTAATGGCCATTGAAACCGGTATTGATAAAAATGCAATTGGTAGAGTTAAACATCACAGGGCAGGTGCTGCCAGAGCAGATAATGGCCCACTTTGTCGGTGTTCTGGGAACGGGGGTCCCCAGACTTGCCTGCCTGTGGCCCACGGCGTGGCTGTGCTAGCAGGCCTGTACGGCCCATCTTCATCAACAAGGCATTCAAGACCCTCGCGAGGGGCCAAGCCTCACGAGGCGGACGACACAAGACCTCCTCAGGAGTGGCCTCACCAGGTTGGCTCGCGAGGAGCGGAGAGATCAAGGCAGGGCAAACCTCGCGAGGTTTTTGTGACGTGAGCCATGACAATCGAGACCAGGCGGGCACCAGGCGGGCGCCAGCGCGCGGAGTGTCCTTGTTTCCCCTTTGGTGCCAAGGAAGCGAGCGCAGGCGCAGAGTACCGAGGCGTCAAGCAAAGGTTTCCATATCGGTGCAACGAGACCAAGACCAGCAGGACGGCAAGATGGAGGTCACCATGGAGCCCAAGGCGGCGTCACCACCAGAGCCTTTTGCAGGCGAAGACCGCTTTTGTCAGGATAAGCTGTACTAGCTGTCCCCTTTTCAAATTGGCTGTTGTTGGCTCCCTTCCCGCTCAATATTTGGGGAGAGGACCAGGGCCTATATAAGTAGAACTAGCCACCACCGTAGGCGGCATCTCATCTAGATCCGAACTCATTCGGAGGCAACTGAGCCTGAGCTGATCGAATCCACACACACACAAGTTCGCCAAGCACAAGAACACCTCAACCTCAGGAGGCTGTTCGGGGGGGGGGGGGGGGGGGGGGGGGGGGGGGGGGGGGGGGGGGGGGGGGGGGGGGGGGGGGGGGGGGGGGGGGGGGGGGGGGGGGGGGGGGGGGGGGGGGGGGGGGGGGGGGGGGGGGGGGGGGGGGGGGGGGGGGGGGGGGGGGGGGGGGGGGGGGGGGGGGGGGGGGGGGGGGGGGGGGGGGGGGGGGGGGGGGGGGGGGGGGGGGGGGGGGGGGGGGGGGGGGGGGGGGGGGGGGGGGGGGGGGGGGGGGGGGGGGGGGGGGGGGGGGGGGGGGGGGGGGGGGGGGGGGGGGGGGGGGGGGGGGGGGGGGGGGGGGGGGGGGGGGGGGGGGGGGGGGGGGGGGGGGGGGGGGGGGGGGGGGGGGGGGGGGGGGGGGGGGGGGGGGGGGGGGGGGGGGGGGGGGGGGGGGGGGGGGGGGGGGGGGGGGGGGGGGGGGGGGGGGGGGGGGGGGGGGGGGGGGGGGGGGGGGGGGGGGGGGGGGGGGGGGGGGGGGGGGGGGGGGGGGGGGGGGGGGGGGGGGGGGGGGGGGGGGGGGGGGGGGGGGGGGGGGGGGGGGGGGGGGGGGGGGGGGGGGGGGGGGGGGGGGGGGGGGGGGGGGGGGGGGGGGGGGGGGGGGGGGGGGGGGGGGGGGGGGGGGGGGGGGGGGGGGGGGGGGGGGGGGGGGGGGGGGGGGGGGGGGGGGGGGGGGGGGGGGGGGGGGGGGGGGGGGGGGGGGGGGGGGGGGGGGGGGGGGGGGGGGGGGGGGGGGGGGGGGGGGGGGGGGGGGGGGGGGGGGGGGGGGGGGGGGGGGGGGGGGGGGGGGGGGGGGGGGGGGGGGGGGGGGGGGGGGGGGGGGGGGGGGGGGGGGGGGGGGGGGGGGGGGGGGGGGGGGGGGGGGGGGGGGGGGGGGGGGGGGGGGGGGGGGGGGGGGGGGGGGGGGGGGGGGGGGGGGGGGGGGGGGGGGGGGGGGGGGGGGGGGGGGGGGGGGGGGGGGGGGGGGGGGGGGGGGGGGGGGGGGGGGGGGGGGGGGGGGGGGGGGGGGGGGGGGGGGGGGGGGGGGGGGGGGGGGGGGGGGGGGGGGGGGGGGGGGGGGGGGGGGGGGGGGGGGGGGGGGGGGGGGGGGGGGGGGGGGGGGGGGGGGGGGGGGGGGGGGGGGGGGGGGGGGGGGGGGGGGGGGGGGGGGGGGGGGGGGGGGGGGGGGGGGGGGGGGGGGGGGGGGGGGGGGGGGGGGGGGGGGGGGGGGGGGGGGGGGGGGGGGGGGGGGGGGGGGGGGGGGGGGGGGGGGGGGGGGGGGGGGGGGGGGGGGGGGGGGGGGGGGGGGGGGGGGGGGGGGGGGGGGGGGGGGGGGGGGGGGGGGGGGGGGGGGGGGGGGGGGGGGGGGGGGGGGGGGGGGGGGGGGGGGGGGGGGGGGGGGGGGGGGGGGGGGGGGGGGGGGGGGGGGGGGGGGGGGGGGGGGGGGGGGGGGGGGGGGGGGGGGGGGGGGGGGGGGGGGGGGGGGGGGGGGGGGGGGGGGGGGGGGGGGGGGGGGGGGGGGGGGGGGGGGGGGGGGGGGGGGGGGGGGGGGGGGGGGGGGGGGGGGGGGGGGGGGGGGGGGGGGGGGGGGGGGGGGGGGGGGGGGGGGGGGGGGGGGGGGGGGGGGGGGGGGGGGGGGGGGGGGGGGGGGGGGGGGGGGGGGGGGGGGGGGGGGGGGGGGGGGGGGGGGGGGGGGGGGGGGGGGGGGGGGGGGGGGGGGGGGGGGGGGGGGGGGGGGGGGGGGGGCCTCTAGGGCATATTTCCTTCAGTCTCCCACTTGCACTAGAGTCAATAATCTACATTACACTGTAATGATTCTAACACCCATAGAGTCTTGGTGCTGATCATGTTTTGCTCGTGGAAGAGGCTTAGTCAACGGGTCTGCAACATTCAGATCCGTATGTATTTTGCAAATATCTATGTCTCCCTCCTTGACTTGATCGCGGATGGAGTTGAAGCGTCTCTTGATGTGTTTGGTCCTCTTGTGAAATCTGGATTCCTTTGCTAAGGCAATTGCTCCAGTATTGTCACAAAAGATTTTCATTGGACCCGATGCACTAGGTATTACACCTAGATCGGATATGAACTCGTTCATCCTGACTCCTTCATTTGTTGCTTCCGAAGCAGCTATGTACTCCGCTTCACACGTAGATCCCGCCACGACGCTTTGCTTGGAACTGCACCAACTGACAGCTCCACCATTCAATATAAATACATATCCGGTTTGTGAATTAGAGTCATCCGGATTAGTGTCAAAGCTAGCATCGACGTAACCATTTACGACGAGCTCTTTGTCACCCCCATAAACGAGAAACATATTCTTAGTCCTTTTCAGGTATTTCAGGATGTTCTTGACCGTTGTCCAGTGATCCACTCCTGGATTACTTTGGTACCTCCCTGCTAAACTTATAGCAAGGCACACATCAGGTCTGGTACACAGCATTGCATACATGATAGAACAGGCATAGGGAATGACTTTCATTTTCTCTCTATCTTCTGCAGTGGTCGGGCATTGAGTCTGACTCAACTTCACACCTTGTAACACAGGCAAGAACCCTTTCTTTGACTGATCCATTTTGAACTTCTTCAAAACTTTATCAAGGTATGTGCTTTGTGAAAGTCCAATTAAGCGTCTTGATCTATCTCTATAGATCTTGATGCCCAATATATAAGCAGCTTCACCGAGGTCTTTCATTGAAAAATTCTTATTCAAGTATCCTTTTATGCTATCCAGATATTCTATATCATTTCCAATCAACATTATGTCATCCACATATAATATTAGAAATGCCACAGAGCTCCCACTCACTTTCTTGTAAATATAGGCTTCTCCAAAAGTCTGTATAAAACCATATGCTTTGATCACTTCATCAAAGGGGGGGGGGGGGGGGGGGGGGGGGGGGGGGGGGGGGGGGGGGGGGGGGGGGGGGGGGGGGGGGGGGGGGGGGGGGGGGGGGGGGGGGGGGGGGGGGGGGGGGGGGGGGGGGGGGGGGGGGGGGGGGGGGGGGGGGGGGGGGGGGGGGGGGGGGGGGGGGGGGGGGGGGGATTTCATAAAATGTGGCAATTTGCTAACATGATTCGGACAGACTTAAGCATCACTACGAGTGAGAAAATCTCATCGTAGTCAACACCTTGAACTTTGTCAAAACCTTTTTCGACAAGTCTAGCTTTGTAGATAGTAACACTACTATCAGCGTCTGTCTTCCTCTTGAAAATCCATTTATTTTCTATGGCTTGCCGATCATCGGGCAAGTCAACCAAAGTCCACACTTTGTTCTCATACATGGATCCATCTCAGATTTCATGGCCTCAAGCCATTTCATGGAATCTAGGCTCATCATCACTTCCTCATAGTTCGTAGGTTCGTCATGGTCAAGTAACATGACCTCCAGAACAGGATTACCGTACCACTCTGGTGCAGATCTCACTGTGGTTGACCTATGAGGTTCGGTAGTAACTTGATCTGAAGTTACATGATCATCATCATTAGCTTCCTCACTAATTGGTGTAGGAGTCACAGGAACAGATTTTTGTGATGAACTACTTTCCAATAAGGGAGCAGGTACAGTTACCTCATCAAGTTCTACTTTTCTCCCACTCACTTCTTTCGAGAGAAACTCCTTCTCTAGAAAGGATCCATTCTTAGCAACGAATGTCTTGCCTTCGGATCTGTGATAGAAGGTGTACCCAACTGTCTCCTTTGGGTATCCTATGAAGACACATTTCTCTGATTTGGGTTTGAGCTTATCAGGATGAAACTTTTTCACATAAGCATCGCAACCCCAAACTTTAAGAAACGACAACTTTGGTTTCTTGCCAAACCACAGTTCATATGGTCTCGTCTCAACGGATTTAGATGGTGCCCTATTTAACATGAATGCAGCTGTCTCTAATGCATAACCCCAAAACGATAGTGGTAAATCGGTAAGAGACATCATAGATTGCACCATATCTAATAAAGTACGGTTACGATGTTGGGACACACCATTACGCTGTGGTGTTCCAGGTGGCGTGAGTTGCGAAACTATTCCGCATTGTTTCAAATGAAGACCAAACTCGTAACTCAAATATTCTCCTCCACGATCAGATCATAGAAACTTTATTTTCTTGTTACGATGATTTTCCACTTCACTCTGAAATTATATGAACTTTTCAAATGTTTCAAACTTATGTTTCATCAAGTAGATATACCCATATCTGCTCAAATCATCTGTGAAGGTCAGAAAATAACGATACCCGCGGCGAGCCTCAACACTTATCGGATCGCATACATCAATATGTATTATTTCCAATAAGTCAGTTGCTCGCTCCATTGTTCCGGAGAACAGAGTCTTAGTCATCTTTCCCATAAGGCATGGTTCGCAAGCATCAAGTGATTCATAATCAAGTGATTCCAAAATCCCATCAGCATGGAGTTTCTTCAGGCGCTTTACACCAATATGACCTAAACAGCAGCGCCACAAATAAGTTGCACTATCGGGGGGGGGGGGGGGGGGGGGGGGGGGGGGGGGGGGGGGGGGGGGGGGGGGGGGGGGGGGGGGGGGGGGGGGGGGGGGGGGGGGGGGGGGGGGGGGGGGGGGGGGGGGGGGGGGGGGGGGGGGGGGGGGGGGGGGGGGGGGGGGGGGGGGGGGGGGGGGGGGGGGGGGGGGGGGGGGGGGGGGGGGGGGGGGGGGGGGGGGGGGGGGGGGGGGGGGGGGGGGGGGGGGGGGGGGGGGGGGGGGGGGGGGGGGGGGGGGGGGGGGGGGGGGGGGGGGGGGGGGGGGGGGGGGGGGGGGGGGGGGGGGGGGGGGGGGGGGGGGGGGGGGGGGGGGGGGGGGGGGGGGGGGGGGGGGGGGGGGGGGGGGGGGGGGGGGGGGGGGGGGGGGGGGGGGGGGGGGGGGGGGGGGGGGGGGGGGGGGGGGGGGGGGGGGGG
This sequence comes from Thinopyrum obtusiflorum, assembly GCA_036873465.1. Classification (NCBI taxonomy): domain Eukaryota; kingdom Viridiplantae; phylum Streptophyta; class Magnoliopsida; order Poales; family Poaceae; genus Thinopyrum; species Thinopyrum obtusiflorum. The sequence goes on from JAAAWM010012041.1 coordinate 19,120, forward strand.
GGGGGGGGGGGGGGGGGGGGGGGGGGGGGGGGGGGGGGGGGGGGGGGGGGGGGGGGGGGGGGGGGGGGGGGGGGGGGGGGGGGGGGGGGGGGGGGGGGGGGGGGGGGGGGGGGGGGGGGGGGGGGGGGGGGGGGGGGGGGGGGGGGGGGGGGGGGGGGGGGGGGGGGGGGGGGGGGGGGGGGGGGGGGGGGGGGGGGGGGGGGGGGGGGGGGGGGGGGGGGGGGGGGGGGGGGGGGGGGGGGGGGGGGGGGGGGGGGGGGGGGGGGGGGGGGGGGGGGGGGGGGGGGGGGGGGGGGGGGGGGGGGGGGGGGGGGGGGGGGGGGGGGGGGGGGGGGGGGGGGGGGGGGGGGGGGGGGGGGGGGGGGGGGGGGGGGGGGGGGGGGGGGGGGGGGGGGGGGGGGGGGGGGGGGGGGGGGGGGGGGGGGGGGGGGGGGGGGGGGGGGGGGGGGGGGGGGGGGGGGGGGGGGGGGGGGGGGGGGGGGGGGGGGGGGGGGGGGGGGGGGGGGGGGGGGGGGGGGGGGGGGGGGGGGGGGGGGGGGGGGGGGGGGGGGGGGGGGGGGGGGGGGGGGGGGGGGGGGGGGGGGGGGGGGGGGGGGGGGGGGGGGGGGGGGGGGGGGGGGGGGGGGGGGGGGGGGGGGGGGGGGGGGGGGGGGGGGGGGGGGGGGGGGGGGGGGGGGGGGGGGGGGGGGGGGGGGGGGGGGGGGGGGGGGGGGGGGGGGGGGGGGGGGGGGGGGGGGGGGGGGGGGGGGGGGGGGGGGGGGGGGGGGGGGGGGGGGGGGGGGGGGGGGGGGGGGGGGGGGGGGGGGGGGGGGGGGGGGGGGGGGGGGGGGGGGGGGGGGGGGGGGGGGGGGGGGGGGGGGGGGGGGGGGGGGGGGGGGGGGGGGGGGGGGGGGGGGGGGGGGGGGGGGGGGGGGGGGGGGGGGGGGGGGGGGGGGGGGGGGGGGGGGGGGGGGGGGGGGGGGGGGGGGGGGGGGGGGGGGGGGGGGGGGGGGGGGGGGGGGGGGGGGGGGGGGGGGGGGGGGGGGGGGGGGGGGGGGGGGGGGGGGGGGGGGGGGGGGGGGGGGGGGGGGGGGGGGGGGGGGGGGGGGGGGGGGGGGGGGGGGGGGGGGGGGGGGGGGGGGGGGGGGGGGGGGGGGGGGGGGGGGGGGGGGGGGGGGGGGGGGGGGGGGGGGGGGGGGGGGGGGGGGGGGGGGGGGGGGGGGGGGGGGGGGGGGGGGGGGGGGGGGGGGGGGGGGGGGGGGGGGGGGGGGGGGGGGGGGGGGGGGGGGGGGGGGGGGGGGGGGGGGGGGGGGGGGGGGGGGGGGGGGGGGGGGGGGGGGGGGGGGGGGGGGGGGGGGGGGGGGGGGGGGGGGGGGGGGGGGGGGGGGGGGGGGGGGGGGGGGGGGGGGGGGGGGGGGGGGGGGGGGGGGGGGGGGGGGGGGGGGGGGGGGGGGGGGGGGGGGGGGGGGGGGGGGGGGGGGGGGGGGGGGGGGGGGGGGGGGGGGGGGGGGGGGGGGGGGGGGGGGGGGGGGGGGGGGGGGGGGGGGGGGGGGGGGGGGGGGGGGGGGGGGGGGGGGGGGGGGGGGGGGGGGGGGGGGGGGGGGGGGGGGGGGGGGGGGGGGGGGGGGGGGGGGGGGGGGGGGGGGGGGGGGGGGGGGGGGGGGGGGGGGGGGGGGGGGGGGGGGGGGGGGGGGGGGGGGGGGGGGGGGGGGGGGGGGGGGGGGGGGGGGGGGGGGGGGGGGGGGGGGGGGGGGGGGGGGGGGGGGGGGGGGGGGGGGGGGGGGGGGGGGGGGGGGGGGGGGGGGGGGGGGGGGGGGGGGGGGGGGGGGGGGGGGGGGGGGGGGGGGGGGGGGGGGGGGGGGGGGGGGGGGGGGGGGGGGGGGGGGGGGGGGGGGGGGGGGGGGGGGGGGGGGGGGGGGGGGGGGGGGGGGGGGGGGGGGGGGGGGGGGGGGGGGGGGGGGGGGGGGGGGGGGGGGGGGGGGGGGGGGGGGGGGGGGGGGGGGGGGGGGGGGGGGGGGGGGGGGGGGGGGGGGGGGGGGGGGGGGGGGGGGGGGGGGGGGGGGGGGGGGGGGGGGGGGGGGGGGGGGGGGGGGGGGGGGGGGGGGGGGGGGGGGGGGGGGGGGGGGGGGGGGGGGGGGGGGGGGGGGGGGGGGGGGGGGGGGGGGGGGGGGGGGGGGGGGGGGGGGGGGGGGGGGGGGGGGGGGGGGGGGGGGGGGGGGGGGGGGGGGGGGGGGGGGGGGGGGGGGGGGGGGGGGGGGGGGGGGGGGGGGGGGGGGGGGGGGGGGGGGGGGGGGGGGGGGGGGGGGGGGGGGGGGGGGGGGGGGGGGGGGGGGGGGGGGGGGGGGGGGGGGGGGGGGGGGGGGGGGTTGGAGTATCAAACGAAGTCCAAATGGTACGAAACATGACAGGCGGTCTACCGGTAGTAAACCAAGGCTGCGTGGCAAGTCTCGGTCCAATCCAGAAATTTTTAATCCCCACACACGCAAGAAAGGTAGAAATGACCACCGGAGGAGAACGAAGCGCCGGAATGCAAAACGGACAACGGGGAAAATGCTCGAATGCATGCGATGAACACGTATACAAATGCAATGGACATGATGACATGATATGAGATGCATGACAACGATAAAAACACACGGAGACAAAGACCCAAACCCGAGAAAATAAGATAACTTAACGCCGGAAACGGCAAGAGTTGGAGTACAAATTGGGAAAGTTACATCCGGGGTGTTACACTATGCCTCACCCACCACACCATTCCGTGTTCCAAAGGGAGGCGCTCAGCACCGCAATATGTACTGGCAGCATCTACAAGGAGAGTAGCACCCATGCCTGGCATGTCTTTGAAGAGGAAGGCAAATGATAACACGGAAGAACCCTCGTCAAAGAGGTCAGGCTTTTCTTTTCAAGAATACCCTTTCTAATCGTCACATCAAATTGTAATGCCCTTCAACACATCTTATCAGGAAAAGTATCCACCTGACTATGCCCGGGGATCTAGCCAGACAGGCCTCCACTAGTCAGGTTCCGGACCCCATCCAAAGGATGGGGCCCGACACGGGAGCGGTGCCGAACTATCCTTCCATAGAGGATTCAGACGACAGGGGGGGGGGGGGGGGGGGGGGGGGGGGGGGGGGGGGGGGGGGGGGGGGGGGGGGGGGGGGGGGGGGGGGGGGGGGGGGGGGGGGGGGGGGGGGGGGGGGGGGGGGGGGGGGGGGGGGGGGGGGGGGGGGGGGGGGGGGGGGGGGGGGGGGGGGGGGGGGGGGGGGGGGGGGGGGGGGGGGGGGGGGGGGGGGGGGGGGGGGGGGGGGGGGGGGGGGGGGGGGGGGGGGGGGGGGGGGGGGGGGGGGGGGGGGGGGGGGGGGGGGGGGGGGGGGGGGGGGGGGGGGGGGGGGGGGGGGGGGGGGGGGGGGGGGGGGGGGGGGGGGGGGGGGGGGGGGGGGGGGGGGGGGGGGGGGGGGGGGGGGGGGGGGGGGGGGGGGGGGGGGGGGGGGGGGGGGGGGGGGGGGGGGGGGGGGGGGGGGGGGGGGGGGGGGGGGGGGGGGGGGGGGGGGGGGGGGGGGGGGGGGGGGGGGGGGGGGGGGGGGGGGGGGGGGGGGGGGGGGGGGGGGGGGGGGGGGGGGGGGGGGGGGGGGGGGGGGGGGGGGGGGGGGGGGGGGGGGGGGGGGGGGGGGGGGGGGGGGGGGGGGGGGGGGGGGGGGGGGGGGGGGGGGGGGGGGGGGGGGGGGGGGGGGGGGGGGGGGGGGGGGGGGGGGGGGGGGGGGGGGGGGGGGGGGGGGGGGGGGGGGGGGGGGGGGGGGGGGGGGGGGGGGGGGGGGGGGGGGGGGGGGGGGGGGGGGGGGGGGGGGGGGGGGGGGGGGGGGGGGGGGGGGGGGGGGGGGGGGGGGGGGGGGGGGGGGGGGGGGGGGGGGGGGGGGGGGGGGGGGGGGGGGGGGGGGGGGGGGGGGGGGGGGGGGGGGGGGGGGGGGGGGGGGGGGGGGGGGGGGGGGGGGGGGGGGGGGGGGGGGGGGGGGGGGGGGGGGGGGGGGGGGGGGGGGGGGGGGGGGGGGGGGGGGGGGGGGGGGGGGGGGGGGGGGGGGGGGGGGGGGGGGGGGGGGGGGGGGGGGGGGGGGGGGGGGGGGGGGGGGGGGGGGGGGGGGGGGGGGGGGGGGGGGGGGGGGGGGGGGGGGGGGGGGGGGGGGGGGGGGGGGGGGGGGGGGGGGGGGGGGGGGGGGGGGGGGGGGGGGGGGGGGGGGGGGGGGGGGGGGGGGGGGGGGGGGGGGGGGGGGGGGGGGGGGGGGGGGGGGGGGGGGGGGGGGGGGGGGGGGGGGGGGGGGGGGGGGGGGGGGGGGGGGGGGGGGGGGGGGGGGGGGGGGGGGGGGGGGGGGGGGGGGGGGGGGGGGGGGGGGGGGGGGGGGGGGGGGGGGGGGGGGGGGGGGGGGGGGGGGGGGGGGGGGGGGGGGGGGGGGGGGGGGGGGGGGGGGGGGGGGGGGGGGGGGGGGGGGGGGGGGGGGGGGGGGGGGGGGGGGGGGGGGGGGGGGGGGGGGGGGGGGGGGGGGGGGGGGGGGGGGGGGGGGGGGGGGGGGGGGGGGGGGGGGGGGGGGGGGGGGGGGGGGGGGGGGGGGGGGGGGGGGGGGGGGGGGGGGGGGGGGGGGGGGGGGGGGGGGGGGGGGGGGGGGGGGGGGGGGGGGGGGGGGGGGGGGGGGGGGGGGGGGGGGGGGGGGGGGGGGGGGGGGGGGGGGGGGGGGGGGGGGGGGGGGGGGGGGGGGGGGGGGGGGGGGGGGGGGGGGGGGGGGGGGGGGGGGGGGGGGGGGGGGGGGGGGGGGGGGGGGGGGGGGGGGGGGGGGGGGGGGGGGGGGGGGGGGGGGGGGGGGGGGGGGGGGGGGGGGGGGGGGGGGGGGGGGGGGGGGGGGGGGGGGGGGGGGGGGGGGGGGGGGGGGGGGGGGGGGGGGGGGGGGGGGGGGGGGGGGGGGGGGGGGGGGGGGGGGGGGGGGGGGGGGGGGGGGGGGGGGGGGGGGGGGGGGGGGGGGGGGGGGGGGGGGGGGGGGGGGGGGGGGGGGGGGGGGGGGGGGGGGGGGGGGGGGGGGGGGGGGGGGGGGGGGGGGGGGGGGGGGGGGGGGGGGGGGGGGGGGGGGGGGGGGGGGGGGGGGGGGGGGGGGGGGGGGGGGGGGGGGGGGGGGGGGGGGGGGGGGGGGGGGGGGGGGGGGGGGGGGGGGGGGGGGGGGGGGGGGGGGGGGGGGGGGGGGGGGGGGGGGGGGGGGGGGGGGGGGGGGGGGGGGGGGGGGGGGGGGGGGGGGGGGGGGGGGGGGGGGGGGGGGGGGGGGGGGGGGGGGGGGGGGGGGGGGGGGGGGGGGGGGGGGGGGGGGGGGGGGGGGGGGGGGGGGGGGGGGGGGGGGGGGGGGGGGGGGGGGGGGGGGGGGGGGGGGGGGGGGGGGGGGGGGGGGGGGGGGGGGGGGGGGGGGGGGGGGGGGGGGGGGGGGGGGGGGGGGGGGGGGGGGGGGGGGGGGGGGGGGGGGGGGGGGGGGGGGGGGGGGGGGGGGGGGGGGGGGGGGGGGGGGGGGGGGGGGGGGGGGGGGGGGGGGGGGGGGGGGGGGGGGGGGGGGGGGGGGGGGGGGGGGGGGGGGGGGGGGGGGGGGGGGGGGGGGGGGGGGGGGGGGGGGGGGGGGGGGGGGGGGGGGGGGGGGGGGGGGGGGGGGGGGGGGGGGGGGGGGGGGGGGGGGGGGGGGGGGGGGGGGGGGGGGGGGGGGGGGGGGGGGGGGTTCGCAACTCATGCCACCTGGAACACCACAGCGTAATGGTGAGTCCGAACATCATAACCGTACTTTATTAGATATGGTGCGATCTATGATGTCTCTTACCGATTTACCACTATCGTTTTGGGGTTATGCATTAGAGACAGCTGCATTCACGTTAAGTTGGGCACCATCTAAATCCATTGAGATGACACCGTATGAACTGTGGTTTAGCAAGAAACCTAAGATGTCGTTTCTTAAAGTTCGGGGTTGCGATGCTTATGTGAAAAACTTTCAGCCTGATAAGCTCAAACCCAAATTAGAGAAGTGTGTCTTCATAGGATACCCAAAAGTAACTGTTGGGTACACCTTCTATCACAGATCCGAAGGCAAGATCTTTGTTGCTAAGAGTGGATCCTTTCTAGAGAAGAAGTTTCTCTCAAAAGAAGTGAGTGGGAGGAAAGTAGAACTTGATGAGGTAATTGTACCTTCTCTCGAGTTGGCGAGTAGTTCATCACAGAAATCAGTTCCAGTGATGCCTACACCAAATAGTGAGGAAGTTAATGATGATGATCATGAAACTTCAGATCAAGTTACTACCGAACATCGTAGGTCAACCAGAGTACGTTCCACACCAGAGTGGTATGGTAATCCTGTTCTGGAAGTCATGTTACTAGAACATGACGAACCTGTGAACTATGAGGAAGTGATGATGAGCCCAGATTCCGCGAAATGGCTTGAGGCCAAGAAATCTGAGATGGGATCCATGTATGAGAATGAAGTATGGACTTTGATTGACTTGCCCGATGATCGGCGAGTCATTGAGAATAAATGGATCTTCAAGAGGAAGACGGACGCTGATAGTAGTGTTACTATCTACAAAGCTCGAATTGTCGCAAAAAGGTTTTCGACAAGTTCAAGGTGTTGACTACGATAAGATTTTATCACTCGTAGCGATGCTTAAGTCAGTCCGAATCATGTTAGCAATTGCCACATTTTATGAAATCTGGCAAGTGAATGTCAAAACTACATTCCTTAATGGATTTCTTAAACAAGAGTTGTATATGATGCAACAAGAAGGTTTTGTCAATCCTAAAGATGCTAACAAAGTGTGCAAGCTCCAGCGATCCATCTAAGGACTGGTGCAAGCATCTCGGAGTTGGAATATATTCTTTGATAAAGTGATCAAAGCATATGGTTTTATACAGACTTGCAGTGAAGCCTGTATTTACAAGAAAGTGAGTGGGAGCACTACAACATTTCTGATAAGTATATGTGAATGACATATTGTTGATCGGAAATAATCTAGAATTTTCTAGAAAGCATAAAGGAGTGTTTGAAAGGAGTTTTTCAAAGAAAGACCTCGGTGAAGCTGCTTACATATTGAGCATCAAGATCTATAGAGATAGATCAAAACGCTTGATAAGTTTCTTCAATGAGTACATACCTTGACAAGATTGTGAAGTAGTTCAAAATGGAACAGTCAAAGGAGTTCTTGCCTGTGTTGCAAGGTGTGAAATTGAGTAAAGACTCTAAACCCGACCACGGTAGAAAATAGAAAGAGAATGAAAAGTCATTCCCTATGCATCAGCCATAGGTTCTATAAAGTATGCTATGCTATGTACCAGACCTATTGTGTACCTCACCATGAGTTTGGCAAGAGGGTACAATAGTGATCCAGGAGTGGATCACTGGACAGCGCTCAAAATTATCCTTAGTGGAATAAGGATATGTTCCTCGGTTATGGAAGTGACAAAAAGGTTTGTCGTAAAGGGTTACGTCAATGCAAGCTTTGACACTGATCCAGATGACTCTAAGTCTCCATCTGGATACATATTGAAAGTAGGAGTAATTAGCTAGAGTAGCTCAGTGCAGAGCATTGTAGACGGGGGGGGGGGGGGGGGGGGGGGGGGGGGGGGGGGGGGGGGGGGGGGGGGGGGGGGGGGGGGGGGGGGGGGGGGGGGGGGGGGGGGGGGGGGGGGGGGGGGGGGGGGGGGGGGGGGGGGGGGGGGGGGGGGGGGGGGGGGGGGGGGGGGGGGGGGGGGGGGGGGGGGGGGGGGGGGGGGGGGGGGGGGGGGGGGGGGGGGGGGGGGGGGGGGGGGGGGGGGGGGGGGGGGGGGGGGGGGGGGGGGGGGGGGGGGGGGGGGGGGGGGGGGGGGGGGGGGGGGGGGGGGGGGGGGGGGGGGGGGGGGGGGGGGGGGGGGGGGGGGGGGGGGGGGGGGGGGGGGGGGGGGGGGGGGGGGGGGGGGGGGGGGGGGGGGGGGGGGGGGGGGGGGGGGGGGGGGGGGGGGGGGGGGGGGGGGGGGGGGGGGGGGGGGGGGGGGGGGGGGGGGGGGGGGGGGGGGGGGGGGGGGGGGGGGGGGGGGGGGGGGGGGGGGGGGGGGGGGGGGGGGGGGGGGGGGGGGGGGGGGGGGGGGGGGGGGGGGGGGGGGGGGGGGGGGGGGGGGGGGGGGGGGGGGGGGGGGGGGGGGGGGGGGGGGGGGGGGGGGGGGGGGGGGGGGGGGGGGGGGGGGGGGGGGGGGGGGGGGGGGGGGGGGGGGGGGGGGGGGGGGGGGGGGGGGGGGGGGGGGGGGGGGGGGGGGGGGGGGGGGGGGGGGGGGGGGGGGGGGGGGGGGGGGGGGGGGGGGGGGGGGGGGGGGGGGGGGGGGGGGGGGGGGGGGGGGGGGGGGGGGGGGGGGGGGGGGGGGGGGGGGGGGGGGGGGGGGGGGGGGGGGGGGGGGGGGGGGGGGGGGGGGGGGGGGGGGGGGGGGGGGGGGGGGGGGGGGGGGGGGGGGGGGGGGGGGGGGGGGGGGGGGGGGGGGGGGGGGGGGGGGGGGGGGGGGGGGGGGGGGGGGGGGGGGGGGGGGGGGGGGGGGGGGGGGGGGGGGGGGGGGGGGGGGGGGGGGGGGGGGGGGGGGGGGGGGGGGGGGGGGGGGGGGGGGGGGGGGGGGGGGGGGGGGGGGGGGGGGGGGGGGGGGGGGTCATGTCTACATAGTTCTCGAACCCGTAGGGTCCGCACGCTTAACGTTCGATGACGATTTGTATTATGAGTTATGTGATTTGATGACCGAAGTTTGTTTGGAATCCCGGATGAGATCACGGACATGACGAGGACTCTCAAAATGGTCGAGACATAAAGATCGGTATATTGGAAGGCTATATTCGGACATCGGAAAGGTTCTGAGTGGTTCGGGTATTTTTCGGAGTACCGAAGAGTTACGGGAATTCACCGGGGGAAGTATTGGGCCTTCATGGGCCTTAGTGGAAAGGAGAGAAGGGCCACAAGGGGAGGCCGCGCGCCCCCCATGGACTGGTCTGAATTAGACTAGGGAGGGGGCGGCGCCCCCCTCTTTCCTTCTCACGCTCCTACTCCTTCCCTCTCTCCCCTATTGGAAAAGGAAGGGGACTCCAACTAGGATTGGGAATCCTAGTTGGACTCCCCCTATAGGCGCGCCCCTCCTAGGCCGGCCTCCTCTTCCCCCCTCCTTTATATACGTGGGCAGGGGGCACCCCAAAGACACACCAAGTCCTCTCTTAGCCGTTTGTGGTGCCCCCCTCCACAGTTACACACATCGGTCATATCGTCGTAGTGCTTAGGCGAAGCCCTGCGCCGGTAACTTCATCATCACCGTCGCCATGCCGTCGTGCTGATGGAACTCTCCCTCATCCTCAACTAGATCAAGAGATTGAGGGACGTCACCGAGCTAAACGTGTGCAGATCGCGTAGGTGCCGTGCGTTCGATACTTGGATCGGTTGGATCGCGAAGAGGTTCGACTACATCAACCGCGTTACTAAACACTTCCGCTTTCAATCTACGAGGGTACGTTGACACACTCTCCCCACTCGTTGCTATGCTTCTTCTAGATAGATCTTGCATGATCGTAGGAATTTTTTTGAAATACTACGTTCCCCAACGCCCTCTTCCCCGGAAGCCCCTGCTCCGGCAGCCTCTGCTCTAGCAATCTCTGCCCCGACAGTTTCTGTCCCGGCAGTCGGGGCCCCTAATGCCTCAAGCTCGGCAATCTCTTCATCAACACACTCCTCATCTTAGGAATTCACATCATCATCATCGCCGGCTCTCCCGCAGCCTTGATCCTTTGAGCTTCTGCAACCCTGCTGGGTATGTACTCCTGATCCTCTTCGGTAGTGCCCTTGGTGAAGTCCCTCTCCTTCCTGGTGGTTCTCTCCTCTAAGCCAGAGGCCCAGTCCATCTCATCCTCCAAGCTGGGTAATTGCTAGTCAACCTTAACCCCATTGGCGTTGCGGTCTGGCATCAACTTGAGGATTTGGTCTATGGCGGAGTTGATGTGCAATAGGACGATTCTTGCCGGCAAGTGGAAGGTGCCGGCCTTGTGGAACAGCTGCTCGTATAGCCAGGCATGGCTCATGACTGTCAGATTGTTGGCAACACCAGGGTAAAGCCGCAGCCAGTCTGCGGCGGTTCTTGTATTCCCAGGTGAACCGATCCCTCCTTTGCAATGGTGCAATGCGGCGCCAGAGGAAATTGTCCCTCACATGCTCAATGGTAAGCCCGACAGCTTTGAGAGGGGCAATTCTGTTCAAAGCTGGGCAGAGCTTCTCGTCAGTGGCGCCCAAATTGCTCCAGCCCTTGCTGTGCACTACACACGTGGTCCGCGGCAAGCAGAACAGGAGTGCTTCTGGATCCTGAATCCAGCACTAGTCACCCCTCCACTCCTCCCACTTGCCACGCAGTTGCCCTCCAAGGTAATCCCAATCTTCTCTCCTCCCTCGCTGAATCCACTATATATTCTCGGAAAGAGATTTATCCTCAATACGAGGGATATAGAAGTGGCGGAATAAATCCACATTGGGGGCGACTCCAACAAAATCTTCGCACAGATGGGCAAAGACCGCCATGCAAGTCATCGCGTTGGGTGTGAAATCTAGCAAATGAAACCCAAAAGCGTGCATCATGTCACTGAAGAAATCAGAGAAGGGGGGAGAAAGCCTGCAGTAGAAGTATGCGCAGAAAAAGGGATAAGAGTCTGCTTGAATCTTGGATCCGTCAGGGATGACAACTGGTTCCCCATGGCCTTCGGTTCCCCCGGGGGGGCCCCCCCACATATATGCATACCTGTGGATCAAAGCATTGCCATCCAAGTCTTACAGTGAGAAAACCACATTCTCTTGCCGCCGCTGAGCCAACTCCTCTGCCCCTTTCTTCTTTTCCTCTGCTTTCGGATCTTCGGGCTTGGCCGCCTGCTTTCCCTTCACGGCGCTCTTCTTGTGCCCCATTTCCTTAAGCAGAAGGAAGGGAGGGATCTGGTGTGGTATGGAGAGGGATGGTGGCGGTGGAAGCGGTTTTCATTGCAAGGAAGAAGATGAAGCGGGGGAGGCGAAAGGTGTGAATAAGTAACGCTCCTTCATGTCTGCCCTGTTTTATAGGGACCACGCGAGGGAAGCTGGCTCTCCACTATTCCCCATGCAAAACCGCCTTTAACAGGTGCACTACCCCAATAACCACTGCAAAACTACGATTCCACACCCCGCAGTAACTGTGTGGGATGGACGTGTGATTGACAGGTCAGTAAAATCATTAACGCGTGGACAAAGGATTTCTGCCACGTGTCTGTGCACTGTTTGGGCCTAACCCAACAACACCCGTGGCGCGTATGGCTCAGGCCCGGGGGCTACTGTCGGTGCACACAAACATGGCTATTTGTTTCCCGCTGACCGGTGCACAGACTTGCGAAGGCCTCCCGGGCAAACTGCCCCTGCCGAGCATGTCAAAACCCAAGAAAAGCAAGTTAGCAGTAGATTATCTCAGGGAAGCCTGATACGTCTCCAACATATCTATAATTTTTTATTGTTCCATGCTATTATATTATCTGTTTTGGATGTTTTATATGCATTAATGTGCTATTTTATATTATTTTTGGGACTAACTTATTAACCTAGAGCCCAGTGCCAGTTTTTGTTTTTTCCTTGTTTTTGAGTTTTACAGAAAAGGAATATCAAACAGAGTCCAAACAGAATAAAACGTTCACGAGGATTTTTCTTGGACCAGAAGACATCTAGAAGACTTGGAGAGGGGGCCAGAGGAGTCCCGAGGAGGCCACAAGCCTGCTAGGCATGCGCCAGGGGGGCGCGCCCTAAGGGCTTGTGGGCCCCTTGGAGGTCCCCTAACCCTAATTCTTGCACTATAAACTCCCAAATATTCCCAAACCATCAGAGGCATCCACCAAAATATTTATCCGCCACCGCAAGCCTCTGTTCCCATGAGATCCCATCTTGGGGCTTTTCTGGCACCCTGCTATAGGGGGATTCGATCACGGAGGGTATCTACATCAACCTTGCTGCCCTTCGGATGAAGCATGAGTAGTTTACCACGGACCTAAGGGTCCATAGCTAGTAGCTAGATGGCTTCTTCTCTCTCTATGATCTTCAATACCATGTTCTCCTCGATGTTCTTGGAGTTCTATCAGATGTAGTATTATTTTGTGGTGTGTTTGTTGAGATCCGATGAATTGTGGATTTATGATCAGATTATCTATTAATATTATTTGAGTCTTTTCTGAACTCTTTTATGCATGATCAAATATCTTTGTATTTCTCTTCGATTATCGGTTTGGTTTGGCCAACTAGAATAGTTTTCTTGCAATGGGAGAGGTCCTTAGTTTTGGGTTCAATCTTGCGGTGTCCTCACCCAGTGAGATAGTACGGGTAGCGAGGCACGTATTGTATTGTTGCCATCAAGGGTAAGAAGATGGGGTTTTCATCATATTGCTTGAGTTTATCCCTCTACATCATGTCATCTTACTTAAGGCGTTACTCCGTTCTTATGAACTTAATACTCTAGATGCATGCCGGATAGCGGTCGATGTGTGGAGTAATAGTAGTAGATGCAGGCAGGAGTCGGTCTACTTGACACGGACGTGACGCCTATATTCATGATCATTGCCTTGGATATCGTCATAAATTTGCGCTTTTCTATCAATTGCTCAACAGTAATTTGTTTACCCACCGTATGCTTTCTTTCAGGAGAGAAGCCTCTAGTGAAACCTATGCCCCCCGGGTCTATTTTCCATCATATATTTTCAGATCTATAAACCAAAAAAACAAAAATACCTTGCTACACTTTATTTAGATTTACTTTAGTTTGCCTTTTTATTTATCTTTTATAGCTATCTCTATTAGATCTCACTCCTGTTCGTGACCGTGAAGGGATTGACAACCCCTTTTTCGTGTTGTGTGCAAATGTTAGTTACTTTGTGCAGGTGCATAGATTGGAGACTTGCTTGTGCCTCCTACTGGATTGATACCTTGGTTCTTAACTGAGAGAAATACTTATCTCTACTCTGCTACATCACCCTTTCCTCTTCAAGGGAAAAATCAACGCAAGCTCAAGAAGTAGCAGGAAGAATTTCTGGCGCCGTTGCCGGGGAGGTTCGACGTCAAGCCTACCAAGTACCCATCATAAACTCTCATCTCTTGCACTTACATTATTTGCCATTTGCCTCTCGTTTTCCTCTCCCCCACTTCTAAAACATTTTCAGAAAATTACAAAAATATTTGCCTTTTTATTCGCCTTCTTTCATTCATCTTTTTGTTTGCCCTTATGTCTTACTTGGTTTGTTTGCTCGTTTGCTTGGTATAATTGTGTGTTTATTGAAAATCAGAAGCAAAGAGTTTATGGATCCTCATCCACTTGCTAATCTTTTTAAAAGATCCAACTATGATGAACCAATTGCTAGTGAGTTGAGTGCACTAGATTATCCTTATGAAGTTTTGCTTGAAATTCGTGAATCTAAAAATTGTGATGAAATTTATGAAGTGATTCATGATAGCTCCTTGAATGAAAAGCATGATTGCAATGGTGCTATCATAAATTCTATTAATGTCAATTGTTCTAACAATATGCAAAACCCAAAGCTTGGGGATGCTAGTTTTGCTATGTCCACTACTTATTGCAATGATCATGATTGGGGTGATAATGTTTCTTATGATCTTGAAAATTTGTTTAAGCCTCATGATGAATATGATATCGATAATAGTGTTTGCAATAGTATTGAAAGTGGGATTGGAAGAGTCACTACTGCAGGATGGTCCAAACGCGGCACTACGATCAGAGACCCTTCGACGAAACTGTGTGCGATGCCATAGCAAACGGTGGTGTAAAAAAACGTCAAAAAAGGTGCAAAACATTTGCGATGATGGATGCATCAAACACGGTTCAGATTTTAGTTGCGTGTGCGATGCAGGGCATACGGTTCAGTTCAATTAACTATTTGCGATGAGGAGGAACAAAAGAAATGGGCAGCCAGATGAAGGTGTGTGCAATATACAGCATACGATTCACTAGGATGAACTATGTGTGATTAGGCAACACAATGGAAACGGTTCAACTGAACAAGATGTGTGTGATACGCGGCAAACAGGTCCATAATCAGAAATGTGTGCGAAGACCAATAATAACACAGACGATTGCTGCTAATAAGCCATGTGATTTGCTCTGTCTACAAAAGAATAACATGTATATATATAACTGAAATAAACATCCAATTACATAAGTGACTATACAGATCATTCGCACACACCTCAATAAACAATTGCATGCATTCTAAAGTAGGAGAAACGGTCATCTAGTCATCTATTTCTTGTGACGCTCCCGCCACTGCTCTGTGGCTCGATCCCTCGTCTGGGGCAGGAAGAAGACACTTCCTCATGTCAACGATCTGTCTATACATCTCGTAGCTTGTGTACGCGTCCTTGGCCGCGTACTTGACATGTTGTTCATCCAGTCTCTCATGCCACACACTGTGCCAGGCGTTCTTGTCCTTCTTGCTCTCATCCTTCATCTTCATGTAGTAGGGGTCGATGATGGCTGAGGCGAGGTCAACCAGGGAGTTCAGTTTGTTTTTGTCGCTGCCCCAGACCTCGTAGTGGTGCTGGATGTTGACAAGATTCGGGCATTTCAAGCCCGAAACCTTGAGCGCTTTTAGATCGTTGGTGGTGTCCACCGTATCGAAACTGTAGTTGGAGTTGTTGATAAACCTGGAGAAACGCTCGCAAGGCCTTGTGGCCAGGTGGTAGTGGTAGACGAGGACGTCATGTCGCACGCACAACTGGGCGACGGCAACCTTCTGATCGTGCCCGGCACGACCGATGGTGTACTCGAGGTCGAAGCCGACCACTTGGTACATGTCCTCGGCAAGGAACTGCTCCATAGTTTGGATTGAGCTCTCCACCGAGACCGAATCATTTGTGTACACCACCGAGAGGGCCTTCACCCTCATGTGGGTGTCCACTACGTGATGCGTGGTGAACTGCCCGCCGTTGTCGTCGTCGGCCGCTGGGAACGCCATTGGAGCCACGGGGATCGCCATTGGAACCACTGGATGTCCTCTCTGTATGTGTCATCGTGGGTGTGCTTATTGTGTCGTGTGACGCGAGAGATGAAGGTAAATGGCCGCAGGAATAAATGGGGGCCAAACGTCCTGGATTCTCTGCGCGTCCGCATGGCAGTTTTTGCAGCGGGTAACTGCATTGTCGCGCCGCGCCCGGCGCAACCGCATGCACACGAACGTGCGTGATCGTGCGCCGGCCCCAAACACTGGCAGCGCGCGTGGAGGGACGAGGGCAGAGCACCCAGAGGGATGCGAGAGCAGAGCGCGCACGGCGGGACGTGAGCAGAGCGCGCCGTGGCTGCCTCAACCGCAAGCAACCACACGCATAGAGCAGTTGAACACGCAGGAAATGGTCCCCTACAAGCCGGCCGACAGTTGCGTCGCTGCGTAGAGAGCGGCTGTGTGCTACTACCTCAGTCTTGGTCTATAGTCCCCTTTATATTTTGTGCCATACTTTGCCCTCAAATTTAACCAACAAAATGTTAATGCATGTTATAAAAATTATATAATTGGAAACTATGTTCAAATACGAATCCAACTATATAATCTTTGGCGACATGCATTCGTATTTTATTAGTTAAATCCTACTTATAAACCATGATGGGGGTATAGTAGGTAATTAACTCACAAACATTTTTTTATTAACCTTATGTGTACGTGGCCTTTCGTCCTTGTCTCGCACGTCTTATCACCCCGCTGACGGCTTACAGCGCAAGCTTGCACAGTGCCCGGGGGCATTCTTTTGGCCAAACGGTGGCGCCAATGAATTGTCGGTGAGCCCGTTCCCACGCAACCTTGTAGGTTCCCGCGTAAGCTTCCCGCCCGACTCGGTGAAATCCCCCAAAATCCCAATGCTTACCGGCCTGCTATATAAACCCTCACGGACGGTGAGTCATGCATCGCATTTTCCCCTCCCTCCCTATAGCTTATCTTGTCTGCTTCTCCCACAATCGCCAATGGCACCGGTCCATCGTCGTCGCTCAGCCACTCCGCCGTCATCAGAGGACAGCTCTAGCTGGGAGGCTACACCGCGGCGGCGGCGCAGTCCCCGGCGTAGTGTAGTGCGTGTGGCATCTGTTGGGGAACGCAGTATTTCAAATTTTTTACCTACGATCACGCAAGATCTATCTATGTGATGCATAGCAACGAGCGGGAGAGTGTGTCCACGTACCCTCGTAGACCGAAAGCGGAAGTGTTAAGTAACGCAGTTGATGTAGTCGAACGTCTTTGCGATCCAACCAATCAAGTACCGAACGCACGGCACCTCCGCGATCTGCACACGTTCAGCTCGGTGACGTCCCTCGAACTCTTGATCTAGTTGAGGCCGAGGGAGAGTTTCATCAGCACGATGGCATGGTGACGGTGATGATGAAGTTACCGGCGCAGGGCTTCGCCTAAGCACTACGACGATATGACCGAGGTGTGTTTCTGTGGAGGGGGGCACCACACACGGCTAAAAGATCAACTTGTGTGTCTATGGGGTGCCCCCTGGCCACGTATATAAAGGAGGGGAGGGAAGAGGTGGCCGGCCCTAGGGGGCGCGTCAGGTGTGGGGAATCCTACTAGGACTCCCCAGTCCAAGTAGGATTCCCCTCCTCTTTCCTATTCCTAGTAGGAGAAGGAAGGGAAGGGAGAAGGGGGGAGAAGGAAAGAGGGGGGCGCCGCCCCCTCCTAGTCCAATTCGGACCAGCCCATGGGGGGCGTGCAGCCACCCCTTGAGGCCCTCCTCTCCTTTCCACTAAAGCCCATTAAGGCCCATTACTTCCCCGGCGAATTCCCGTAACTCTCCGGTACTCCAAAAAATACCCGAATCACTCGGAACCTTTCCGATGTCCGAATATAGCCTTCCAATATATCGATCTTTACGTATCAACCATTTTGAGACTCCTAGTCATGTCCGTGATCTCATCCGGGACTCCGAACAACCTTCAGTACATCAAATCACATAACTCATAATACAAATCGTCATCGAACGTTAAGGGGGGGGGGGGGGGGGGGGGGGGGGGGGGGGGGGGGGGGGGGGGGGGGGGGGGGGGGGGGGGGGGGGGGGGGGGGGGGGGGGGGGGGGGGGGGGGGGGGGGGGGGGGGGGGGGGGGGGGGGGGGGGGGGGGGGGGGGGGGGGGGGGGGGGGGGGGGGGGGGGGGGGGGGGGGGGGGGGGGGGGGGGGGGGGGGGGGGGGGGGGGGGGGGGGGGGGGGGGGGGGGGGGGGGGGGGGGGGGGGGGGGGGGGGGGGGGGGGGGGGGGGGGGGGGGGGGGGGGGGGGGGGGGGGGGGGGGGGGGGGGGGGGGGGGGGGGGGGGGGGGGGGGGGGGGGGGGGGGGGGGGGGGGGGGGGGGGGGGGGGGGGGGGGGGGGGGGGGGGGGGGGGGGGGGGGGGGGGGGGGGGGGGGGGGGGGGGGGGGGGGGGGGGGGGGGGGGGGGGGGGGGGGGGGGGGGGGGGGGGGGGGGGGGGGGGGGGGGGGGGGGGGGGGGGGGGGGGGGGGGGGGGGGGGGGGGGGGGGGGGGGGGGGGGGGGGGGGGGGGGGGGGGGGGGGGGGGGGGGGGGGGGGGGGGGGGGGGGGGGGGGGGGGGGGGGGGGGGGGGGGGGGGGGGGGGGGGGGGGGGGGGGGGGGGGGGGGGGGGGGGGGGGGGGGGGGGGGGGGGGGGGGGGGGGGGGGGGGGGGGGGGGGGGGGGGGGGGGGGGGGGGGGGGGGGGGGGGGGGGGGGGGGGGGGGGGGGGGGGGGGGGGGGGGGGGGGGGGGGGGGGGGGGGGGGGGGGGGGGGGGGGGGGGGGGGGGGGGGGGGGGGGGGGGGGGGGGGGGGGGGGGGGGGGGGGGGGGGGGGGGGGGGGGGGGGGGGGGGGGGGGGGGGGGGGGGGGGGGGGGGGGGGGGGGGGGGGGGGGGGGGGGGGGGGGGGGGGGGGGGGGGGGGGGGGGGGGGGGGGGGGGGGGGGGGGGGGGGGGGGGGGGGGGGGGGGGGGGGGGGGGGGGGGGGGGGGGGGGGGGGGGGGGGGGGGGGGGGGGGGGGGGGGGGGGGGGGGGGGGGGGGGGGGGGGGGGGGGGGGGGGGGGGGGGGGGGGGGGGGGGGGGGGGGGGGGGGGGGGGGGGGGGGGGGGGGGGGGGGGGGGTACTGTGATTTGAAATCAACATAAAGTGGATTCAAAAAATTGAGTTCGAGTTCTATAGTACACATAGTTCATATCTAAATCGACAGTAATCATGTGGTGTGTTGTGAAGATAATATACAAACGATGGTTTAACTTGACAATAATGATGATTGTAAATCTTATTAAAATAGAGAAATGAATTCAAATGGTTTAACTTGACAACAATCATGATTGTAGATCTTATTCAAATAGAGAAATGA